>PVKA01029833.1:0-27902 GCA_004027165.1 Ctenomys sociabilis
TTGGGATAGATAACACTGTGCTTCTACATAATTCTATGATAGGCAAGATCTGCACTAATGGTGGTTGGACAGGATATTATGTCAGCTTTTAGTGCTATGGTCATCCACTAGGTAAATAATTATTGAATCTTTGATATAATTCAGCTATAAAAAACCTGTAAATATAATATCATGTATGCACCTTGTACAATACCAAAACATTATGAAAACAGTTTGCAATGTATTAATTCATCGTCTCTGTATGGTTAAGGTGTTTTGAAACTGTCTGATTGACATTTGTATTTCAATAAAATAAAAATAAATGGAAAAATAAATAAATAAAATTTTAAAAAAAAGGCTGCACACTGATGCCTCTCCCTGGGGTCCTCTTTGCATTATCCTAGTGACTGAAGTCCTGAAGGCTCTGAGCATTCTGTCACCATCCTGCCCACTATATGGCTTCTGGTGGAAGGGCTTCCTTTGGCACATTTTATCTGATAGCTGGCCTTCCTGTGACTGAACTGTGACAGTGCCATATTAGACATATATAACAAAATGTTTTCTTCCAGTCTATTGCTTATTTTTGCATTTTCCTAGCATGTCTTTCAAGAATCAAGAGACTATCACTTTAATGAAGTTTAATTTATCGGTAATTTTTGCTTTTATGGCTAGTATTTAAAGTTTCAGTCTTTAAAAAATCTTTGCCTATATCACAGCCATAAATTTTCTCCTATCCTTTCTTCAAAGGTTTTAGATTCTGTCTTTGAGTTAAGGTTCATAATCCATTTCAGCATGATTTTTGCACATAATCTTTTGCCTACACATGTCGCATTATTCTTGCACTGTTGAAAAGTATTTTTTCTCACTTGATAACCTTAATATCTGTCTTGAAAAATCAATTCACTGCACAGGTGTGAGTGGATTTCTAAATTCTCTTTATTCCAGTGATAGATTAAGGGCATAGATCCCAAGGCATTTATTATACTCTTTCCTCAATTCATCATCCCTTGAATTCTATATTGCAGGCTGTCCTCAACTTCGCAGTGCTTCGGTCTCCCAAATGCTGAGATGACAGGTGTAGGCCACCACACCTGGCCATTTTAAATACTGAAAACAGTATATGATCTTTAAACTTCTTTCTTCACTTTTTAAAAATTGTTTTGGAAATGCTGTGCCCTTTATATTTCCACATAAATTTTACAGCCTATCAACTTCAATTTTATAAAAGCTAGATAAAATATTGAAACAAATCAGATACATGAGCTCAAATATAACAAGATATCTTTATAATGTGTCAAAACCCAATGCATAAGTACAGCACAAACTAAATGATGAGTGATAAGAATTAGAAAGGTAGATCTTTCTAACAAAGGCAAGGGAACAAGAGCTTGTATGAGGTAGGAAGAGGGAGAGGTAAAAAGGAATTATATATTACACATATGTACTAACTGCAGATAGAAAATGTAAATATTATACATAAAAATCATCTCCTAATTAAAAACTATGATCATGTAAGACTGGAGTTAATTTGAGATAAACTGATACCTTAACAGTGAGTCATTCAGTACAAGATCATAATATATTCTCCACTTATTTGTGGTCTTCTTTAATTTCTTTCAGCACTATTTCTGTGTATTTCAGAAAAGAGTTCCTAAACATATATTCTTAAATGCCTCCCCAGGCATTCCACTTTCTGGATGCTATTATTACCAGAAAAATGTTCTACTTTAACTTGCAATTTTATTGTTACTGTATAAATATATAATTTCCTTTTTTATTTTGTTGCTGTTATATCCTGAGGCCCCCAAGACTTCAAGTATTAGTTCAATAGCTTCCTACGAATTTCATATATCAATCATATCTTCTATAAAGTTATTAATTTTACTCTTCCTGTATAGTCTGAAAGCACGGTTTTCTTTCTGAATTATTGCAATGATCAGCAGAAATGAAGACAGCGGGCAGCCTCACTTGACACCAATTTAAAGAAGAAAGTATTAATTTTTCACAATTGTGTGTGTTGGTTGCACTTTTTTTTTCCAAGAGGTATTTTGTCAACTTTAACAAGCTGTCATCCACTGCTAATTTCTCATTTTATTATGAATAGGTGTGAATTTTGTAAGACACATTTTAAAATTTAATAGGATTATATGTTTCTTCTTTCCTTGTCCAAAATATTAAATCCCACTGATGAATTTTTAAATGTCAACCTTGCATAGTTAGAATACACAGAGTTTGAAAATAATGCATGGTTTTCTTTATATATTGCTGTATTCATTTTCCCAACCTTATTTTTATTATAATTTTCTTTTTTTTTTTAGTTTGAAGAGTGAAAACAAGAGCAAGAAAAACAAAAGCAAAGACAGAAACAGGATAACGTATAACAATACACACACTACAGATTTTCAAAACATTAGCTGATGAACAATGATATATATTTTAAATCATCAAATCTTTTTTTTTTTAATGTCTTTTTGAGACAGGGTCTCACTATGCAGTTCAGGCTGGCCTTAAGCTCACTTTGTAGCTCAGGCTGGTCTCGAACTCACAATAATCCTCCTGCCTCAGCCTCCCGAGTGCTGGGATTACAGGCATGCGCCACCACGCCCGGCTTTAATCATCAAATCTTTTGCTCAGATTAACAGATATAGTTATGCAAGATGGGACATATGATTGAATATTACCACATGCTTTCAAGAAAACTTAGACTTTTGAAAACACCATATCATAATGATATATGTGTGCCCATGTTTATAGCAGCACAATTTGGTATTTATTTATTTATTTATTGTATATATGACAGGGTCTAGAAGGTCTCACTGAGTAGATTGGACTCGAAGTGATTCTCCTGTTTACAGCCTCTCAAGTGCTGGGATTACAGGCAAGTGCCACCATGCCCAGGCTCAACTGTCGGGGGCAGAGCTGGCATAGCAGGCCAGGGAATCAAACTCCAGGTCCCTATGTCTGTCAAAAAAGGTGGTTTAGCCCACTGGGCTATTTGGCCAGCCTAACACAATTTGTGATAGCCAAGTCTTCAAAACAACCAAAAAGCCCAACCCCTGAGAATGCCCAAGTTTATTTAATAACTTTTCATCTTGTGTTATAAATACTATTGATCTTTAGGTTTTATAAAATGTTGTTAATTAGCTTTGAATCACAAAAACATTATACTGATTAAATTATTTCACTAGATGTCTTCATACCATGAATCCACACGCACTTCTAACACCAACAGCTTTTATCTTCCATTTGCATTGAGTTTAGTGAAGCTTGATTCTTATCAAATCTTTGCAACTTTTGATATTCTGATTTTACTTTAATTTATTATTACCTATATTATACTTCTGATATTTCCTTTTTCTATTTAGTTTGGGCATAATTTTTCTTTTCTACTTCTGTTTTCTCAAGAAGGAAATTTAGATCATTGATTTTAGAGGTTTTATCTTCTTCACTGACATAGAAACTTAAACTACAAATTTCCTTCTAAGTTAACTTCAGTTCCATACTACATATTTTATTATTGAATTTAAGTTTTAGATTTACTCATTCTCAAGATTTTTTGTTTGTTTGTTTTTGTTTTTGTTTTTTTTTTTTTTCCTTTGGCAGAAGCAGGGATTGAGCTCAGGCCCTTGTGCTTGCCAGGGAAGTACTTATTCTATGGAGCCATCTCCTCAGCCCCTTCATTCTCAAGTTTTCTAGTTGCCTTTTATTCCTTTAATTGTTGACAATTTAACAAGATTGGTAGGGCCAGCCAAATAGCTCAGTAGATTAAAGCACCTGCAAGCAGGCTCAGGGCCTAGGGTTCCATATCAGGGCCTGCCCCAGGGTGTTCTGGGATGGTAACTGAGAAAGTGGTGGTGTACTCGTGTAATCCCAGCACTTGGGAGGCTTTAAACAGGCAGATCACTAAGAGGCCCATCTAGTAGTGAGACTCTGAACACCCTGTAGACCCTTCCCTAAAATACAAAATGAAAGAAATGAAGGAAGGAAGGAAAGAAAAGAGAAAGAAAGAAAGAAAGAAAGAAAGAAAGAAAGAAAGAAAGAAAGGAAGGAAGGAAGGAAGGAAGGAAGGAAGGAAGGAAGGAAGGAAGGAAGGAAGGAAGGAAGGAAGGAAGAAAGGAAGAAAGAAAGGAAGGAAGATTGGTAAGCTGCCAAATATATGAGCTGCTGAAAAGTTTTTCTCATGCCTTGAATGTCTTTGCTGCTTGGAACTTAACCCTTATTTGGAGCAGTCTCCTATAGATTTCAATCTGACCCAGGTAGCTGATGGGCTCAGTCAAAGTTGACATATCCTTGCTAATTTTTTATTTGTTCGACCAAATTTTCTATAAATTTGTGACTTTTATAATCTGTTTTGCTTCAGAGAATGCTACAAATATTACATCTTGTTTTTACTTTTAGTTAAAATTATCTTTTAAAAATTAAAATACATGAAAATACATTTTATTATACTTTTATAAATATTTAACTAATCCATAACTCTTTTTTTGGCCAGCTCAGTCCACCATGAGGGGGCAGCTGGGGCACCATCTGGTGCTGGGGATCAAACTGTGGTCCCCTGGACCTGCCTACGCTTGCCTACACAGGTACTTTAGACCACTAAGCTGTCTCACCAGCTCCTCTATAATTCTTAATTTATTTGGTAGATCCAGCTTTTGCTTTTCATAATTTTTCTTCTACCAGAGGAGTTCTGTTGACATTTTACATTGTTAGTCTACTAGACATGAATATTCCCAGCTGCGTTTGCTGTAGTTTTTACTTGAAAATATCTTTGGATTTGCTTCACTTGTAAAGCATGGTTTTGCTGCTAATAGAGTACTTTACCAAATGATTTTATTTTTCACTATTTTAGAGATATTACATTTCCCTTTGATTTGAATAACTTCTGAAAGGAAGTCAACAATAATTACTATTATCTTTGTAACTGTTGACTTAATAAGTCTCCTTTGTATGTAAGATTTTCCACTTACCAGTTATTTTTAACAGTTTCATTCTAGAGTTATTCATTCTTTTTTCCTTGGAGTTTTTTTTTTTAGCTGAGGGGTAATTAGCCTGTAGATTTATGTTTTAATCCTTTCAATTTATTATTTATATTTTAAATTTTATGGTTTTCAATTTCAAAACATTTCCTTGGTTTTGTCTCTTTCCTTTAATTTCCTTCTGATCATATTCACATTTCCCTGTAAGTTTTTGAACACATTTGTAATAAATCACTTACATTCCTAAGGGCTGCAATCTCTATTCCCCTTGTAGGGACCTAAGTTTGCATAAATATCCACCAGATCTTTCTGCCAGCATCCATGACTTTTTGCTCCACATAAGCACACCTGGGCAGTGTGCACCTTTTCTGAGACTGAGCTGGAAAGCTTGCACCTCCAGGGCAGTGGCCTACTCCCTTGCTTTCCCCCAAGGTTGACTTGCATAATCCAGCAGTGTGTACAATGGCCTGTAATTTCCACAACTGAAGGCCACTGTCTTTTCAGTTCTTAATTTTTCTGCTTCATACCAGAACTGCTGTTACATCAGCCTCCCCTGTCCCAGGAAGGCCTGCCTGGTGTCCTCCTCCCATCCTAGAAGGCACTTCCTGAAGTTGTTCTCCTATCTTTCTCTGCCACTGTCCTGGGCTTTCCTGGAGCTCTGGACTAAGCACACCTTGCCAGAGGGCTTTGTGCAAGGTGTAGGCTGAATTCTCCTGTAAAGAGATCATCATGATGCCAACAAAATGTAACAAGAACAAAATAAATAAACAAACAAAGAAACAAGCACAGGCTAGAATTCAGCCAGTGTTTCCAATGAACAATAATGCATGGTTCTAGAACAATGACTGTCCTCTTCAGTGATCACCCTTACAAAGGGAAAGCATTTAATCATGTGCAGAGCTTTGCACAAACCAAACACACCATCATCGGCTTAGCTTTCCATTCTGCCCTGATATCACTAGCACCACAAAACATAAAGCAAGGAAAATCTGAGAACTAATTGCCTGTGCTTTTCTTTTCTCAAAAATCAGCCTTGTATTTCCTGCTGTCCACATCAGAAAACATTTGTTTCACACATTCAGTCCAAATTTCTAATAGTTCCATCATGCCTAGAAGAATTCTTTTTTTTTTTAAATATGGTTTGAGTTCATTCTCTGTCTTTGTATCTTTTTTTTTATTTTATTTTATTGAAGAAAAAACAGCAATGAGACAGTTTCAAGACAAATTAACAAGACAGATTCAATAAATTAATACATTGCAAATGTTTTTCATAATGTTTTGGAATTGCACAAGGTAGCATACATGATATTATACTTAAGACATTATTATAGCAGACATTTCTAATCAGTGAATTCAGAGAGTTTAGCTGTTTACTTATTTTTATACCTGAATTATATCACAGATTCAATAATTAATACTTTCTACCCTGTTATTTTCTTAGTAGTTGTCCATAGTACTAAAAGCCCACATAATATCTTGTCAAACCACTATTAGTGCAAATCTTGCTTCTCATAGAATTATGCAGAAGCACTCCATATTTATCCTAACTGTTCTATTTGTGCACACACATCATGATTCTTCCTTTGTATACCCCTTTTTTTTTGTCTGGACCAGTTAAAGATGGGCACTCCATTGTCAATCAACCAATTTAGGTGCCTGAACTCAGCAACCCAATCCAACACAGTCCAGCATTCCACAATAATAATGAGTTATCTGAAGAAGTTGTTGACTGTAGCCAGTCACAGCTCAAAGTATTATTATGGCCCCACAATATATACCTCATTTTTATACTTATCTGCTGGATTGTTAAGACGAAGATAGATCAAGACCTATAGAGCAAAAGATGTAGCTTTTGTTTCTGATGAGGTCAGTAAAGTCCCCTCAGGGTTTATCTTGTAATCCCGTACATTATTCTGTAGATCCTTTGTCTGTGTCAGCCATGTGGATGAGTCATGGCCAATGCTTGACCAGTTTGCTCTCTGAGAGAGCCTGAGAGACAGTTTTCTCTCCATGTGACTCTCCCCAGGCACAGTATACATCATTAATCTCTTTCCTCTGTGGCTCCATAATCTCCTTGATCAGAAAATTTAGGGCAAAATTAAGTTTCATGATGTTACAGTGCAGGTTCTCCTATGTCCTGAGTCTTCACTGACCTTGAAAGGCTGGGGCCAAAATGTTGGCTGGCCTTGCGGCTCTTCTGTTTCTCCAATTTTGATCTGTGAACTTAGGTTGTTAACCATCCAGAAGAAAAGCTGATTAGTATCCTGTAGCATATGCCATTCAGTTTGCCCTAACTATCTGAGTCAATTATTTTTAGTTGTTGCTGTACATTACTATTTGTATTTCTTCCTTTCACTTCTTATACTAGGAAGACTATATGATATTGCACATGTGTGTCTGATTTATTTCACTTATGAGTATATATTCAAGTGGCATCCACTTCAATATAAATGCTTCAACTTTATCATTCTTTATAGCTGAGTAATACTCCATTATATAGAAATACCATTTTTCAACCATTCCTCATGTGACAGACATCTTGGTTGTATTCAAGATTTTGCTATCACAAATTGTGATGCTATAAACATATATCACATATATGATTCTTCCTATCACTGTATCATATATGTGATACAGTGATCACATGATGTGTGTGATATCACTGTATCACATATATGATACAGTGTTTTCAGTTTCATTGGGAAAATTCCCAGTAGGGGGATATAGCCAGCTTGAATGGGATTTCCAGTCCTACTCTTTTGAGGAGTCTCCACACTGACCTCCACAATGGTAGCACCAGTCTACATTCCCACCAGCAGTGGAGAAGTGTTCCCTTTTTCCCACAACCTCTCCAACATTTGTTGTTGGTTGATTTCCTTATGATAGCCATTTTTTCTGGAGTTAGGTGATATCTCAGTGTTGTTTTTATTTGCATTTTTACAGGTGGCTAGCAATGTGGAACATTTTTTCATATATTTATTTGCTTCTTTAATTTCATCCTCAGAGAAGTGTGTATTCATCTCAGATGCCCATGTCTGAGTTGGGTCTTTAAATTTGAGGGCCCTAATATATCTTAGTTCTTTATATATTCTAGGTAGCAGGCCTTTGCCTGATTGCTTATTAGTTAGGATTTCTTCAAACTTTGTGGGTTGTCTTTTCACTCTGTTGACAATTTCTTTTGATGAGCATAAAATCCTCAAGAAGAGTTGATCTCAGTTGCTGATACTTTCAAGTGTTTTCTGTGCAAATTTATGTTTTTCATGAACTCTTTACCTACCCCTATGTCTTCAAAAGTTCCTCCTAATTTCTATTCCAGGAGATGGAATATTGCTGTTTTAATATTTAGATCTTTAATCCATTTTGACTGTAACTTAGTGCATGGTGATAGATCTAGGTCAAGTTTTAGTTTTTAGCATATAGTAGGCCAGATTTTCCAGCACCATTTGTTAAAGAGGCTATCTTTCCTCCAGTAGGCTTGTTTGACCCCTTTGTCGAAGATCAGATCCCTGAATGAGATTGTAGATGCTTCTGCATCTTCTAATCTATTCCATTGCTCCTCAGGTCTATTTTGTTGCCAATACCATGTTGATTTTATCATAGTGGCTTTGTAGGATAATTTCAAATCAGGAATTGTGATGCCTCCTCTCTTGTCTTTATTGGCCAAGACTGCCTTTGCTATTCTAGGTCGTTTGCGGTTCCAAATAAATTGTAGGAACAATTTATCTAGGTCTGGGAGATATGTTGGTGGCAGTTCAACAGGGATTGCATTAAATCTGTTCAGCAATTTTGGGAGTGTGGCCATCTTCACGATGTTGGTTCTTCCTATCCAGGAGCATGGAATATCTTTCCATTTTCTGAAATCCTCTATAATCTCTTTTCTTAGGGTGCTATAATTTTCTGTGAAAAGATCTTTGACTTCTTTGGTTAAGTGAATTCCAAGGTATTTCCTTTTCTGTGGTGTTATTGTAAAAGGCATTGTTTCTTTTGTTTCCCTTTCAGTGTGCTTGTTATCTGTGTAGAAGAACGCTATTGACTTTTGAGTATTGACTTTGTATCCTGCTATGCTCCTGACCTTCCGAATCAGTTCTAATAATTTCTTAGTGGAATATTTGGAGTCTTCCAAGTAAAGTATCATGTCATCTGCAAATAGTGATAATTTAACTTCTTCTTTACCTATTCTTATTCCCTTTATTTCTCCTTCTTTTCTAATGGCTGTTGCTAATGAGTCCAAAGTATGTTGAATAGGAAGGGTGACAGAGGACATCCTTGTCTTGTACCTGATTTAAGAGTAAAACATGTCAGTTTTTCCCCACTTGGGAAAAAGCTTATATGAGCTTTTGAGTTGTCATAGATAGCTTTTATCAAGTTAAGGTAGAATCCATCTATTCCAATTTTCCATAGGATTTTGAACATGAATAAGTGTTGGACTTTGCCAAAAGCTTTCTCTGCATCAATTGAGTTTTTAGATTTCAGTCTAAGAGTATAGTGTATTACATTTATAGATTTTCAAATATTGAACCATCCTTGCATCCCTGGGATGAATCCTACCTGGTCATGGTGTATGATCTTCTTGATGATTTGCTGTATTCTATTTCCTAGGATTTTACTGAGTATTTTTGCATCTATGTTCATGAGAGAGACTGGCCAGTAGCTTTCCTTTTTAGTTGTGTCTTTCCCTAGTTTTGGAATCGGTAGTATACTTGCCTCCAGAAATGATTTTGGGAGGACTGCTTCCTTTTCAATTTCATTGAAGAGTTTGTGGAGTGTAGCGATTATATCTTCTATAAATTTCTTATAGAATTCAGCTGTGAATCCATCCGGACCTGGGCTTTTCTTTTTCGGGAGGCTTTTTAATTATGTTTCACATTTCTTTTTTTTTAAATTTTTATTTTATTGAAGTATTAATATCAATGAAACAGTTTTAAGATACATTGACAAGATGGATTTGATAAATTAATACATTGCAAACTGTTTTCATAGTGTTTTGGTATCATAGAAGGTGCATATATGATATACTTACAGACATTATTATACCGTATGTCTCTTATCAGTAAATTAATAGAGTGTAGCTCTTTGCATATATGTTTCACATTTCATTGGCTGTTATTGGCTTACTGAGAGTTGTTGTATCTTCTTGGTTCAGTTTTGGCAGTTTGTATCTTTTGAGAAATCTGTCCATTTTATCTAAGTCTTCTATTCTGTGAGCACAAAGATTCTCAAAATAGCTATTGACAATCTTCTGGATATCCACGGGATCTGTGGAGATTTCACCCTTTTCATTTCTTATTGCTTGCATTTGAATTTTTTCTTTCCTTTTTTGATGAGGTTGGCTAGAGGCTTTTCACTTTTATTTAGTCTTTCAAAGAACCAACTTTTTGATTTGTGGATTCTTTGACCTGTTTTCTTCATCTCAACTGAATTAATTTGTTCTCTAATCTTTCTGATTTCTTCCTGTTTTTGTGCTCTGGGTTTCGTTTCATCTTCTTTTTCTAGATGTCGGAGGTGCAACATTAGGGTGCTAATTTTTTCCCATTCTGTTTTCCTAATGTGTGAGTTCATCGCTATAATTTTCCCTCTAAGAACTGCTTTCATTGCATCCCATAGATTCCAGTAAGTTGTGCTTGAATTTTCATTGAACTGTAGATATTTTTTAATTTCTTCTGTGACCCATTGATTGCTGAGTACAGTGTTGTTTAATTTCCATGAATTTAATGTGTTTTGCTGGTCTCTTTTGTCGTTCCAGTTTCATTGTACTGTGGTCAGATAATATGCATGGCATCATTTCTGTTTTCTTGCATATATTTAAGCATGACTTCTGGACTAGTGTGTGATCTATTTTGGAAAATGACTCATGTGCAGCTGAAAAAAATGTGTATTCAGCTGTGGTTGGGTAGAACACTCTGTATGTCCACCAGGTACATTTGTTCCAAGCTCTGGTTCAGTTCGGCTACTTCTTTGCTAACTTTTTGTCTAATTCACCTTTTTGAAATAAGGGGGTGTTAAGGTCTCCTGTTAAGATTGTGGTCTTGGATATTAGGTTTTTCATGTCCATTAAGATTTGTCTTACATAGTTGGGTGCTCCTATGTTTGGTGCACAGATATTTATGAGTGTTACCTCTTGCTCTTGAATTTTGCCCCTTACCAATATATAGTGGCCTTCTTTGTTTTGTTTGATCTTTCTTGGTCTGAAGTTGAGACTGTGTGAGAACAGAATTGCTACTCTTGCTTTTCTCTGAGGTGCTGGAGCATGTAGTATTGTTTTCCATCCTTTGACTTTGAGCCTATGAATGTCCTTTTGAGTTAAGTGTGTTTCTTGTATACAGTATATTGTTGGAGTTTGTTTCCTAATCCACTGTGCCAGTCTATTTCTCTTAATTGATGAATTGAGTCCATTTACATTGATGGTTATAACTGAAATGTGTTGACTTATGTTTGTCATGGTATTTACCTGGTGTTGTTTACTCCTTTGTATCCTTTGTTTAATTGTCTGTCCTGTTTAGTGGGTTCCTTCCTTTCTCATTCATGGAGTTGTTGTCATTGTGGTCTCCCTCTAGAGCATTTTCAGTACCCTGTGTAGTTATGGCTTTGTCATCATGAAATTCTTTAGCTGTTCTTTGTCATGGAAGTATTTCACTTCTCCATCAAACTTGAAAGAGAGTTTTGCAGGGTATAATATACTGGGATGGAATATGTTTTCATACAGGACTTGAAGAACTCTGCTCCATGCTCTCCCCTTGCCTTCATTGTTTGTGTAGCAAAGTCGGCTGTAATTTGTTGGGTTTTCCTTTGCATGTGATCTGCTTCTTCTTTCTAGCAGCTTTCAGTGTATTATTCTTGTGTTGGATTTCTGGATCTTGACTATTATATGTGTCGTGTTTTTTACTTGGGTTGAAGTTATTTGGTGTTCTATTTGCTTCGGTTACCTGAATGTTGGTTTGTTTCCTCATATTTGTGAAGTTTTCTGCGATTATTTCTGCCCATATTGTTTATATATCATTTGTATCGACTCCTTCATTCTCACTAATGCCAATAAATCTCACATTGTTCATCTTGGGGTCATCTTGCACTTGATGGCTTATTTTTTCCTCCATTCTCGGCAGTTTTAAGAGATCCTTTCCCAGCTTTTCACTAGCTGCACCAGCGACCTCAAAATCTGAAATTCTGTCTTTGCTTTCACTCAAACAGTTTTGTAGATTTGTGATTGATATTTTTAGTTCTTCTATAGCTCTTTGACTCTGTTTCAGGCATTCTATTTCTTTTCTATATTGCTCATTCCAGGATTCCATCATATTTCTGATCTCGTCTATTTTTTTTTTTAATCCATGTCTTCTTTAGAGGTAGCTATTAATTCTTTTTCTGCAGAGTTTCTTCCAATTTGAGTTTCCTCTGTATATTTCTGGAATTGTTTCTGTATTTCAGATGGTATGATTTCAAAGAATTCTTTTTTGATTTTGGAAATTATTTCTGCTTTGAGTCCCTCATGACCTTTCTGCTATTGTTTCTGACATCTTAATTCATACATTTCAGCTGGAATAGTGTTCTCTGCACTTGTTCTAAGTGAACATTGAATTTCCTCCAGGTGTTTCTGGATTTGATTCTTTATTTGAGATGCTATGTATTCACATATTTCTCTTTTTATTTCAGGAATTAATTCTTGTCTGAGTTCCTCTATACCTTTTCTCTATTGTTCCTTTGCTTCCACCTCTGTTAATTCATTCATTTCAGCTGATCTAGTGTCCTCTGCACTTACTGGTGGACTCCAGATCTGAGATTGTATTTTTCTCCTTGTCTTTGTCATTTTGTATAATACTGACCCCTGACCTTTGGTGTAGAGCTTTGGTGCAGCTATAACCTTAGCACATAGTGAGATTCAAGTGCCAGTCTATTAGGTTTGAGATTTTCCAGTTATGTTTGGCCTGGATCTAGCTGTTGTGTTCAGTTCCTTTTTGCTCCATCTTCTGCTATTCCCCTCTGTTGGATCCCAGGTTAGGGGAGCACTGGGCGGGGTGGGGGGTACAGAAGCTTTCCCTCACATTCACCAGGCCAACCAAGGCTGGGTCGAGTACCAGGAGAGTCACCAGAACTTATCACTCCCATGGTGGGCTTGGGGGCAGTGGCTACGGGGAGTTGCCAGGTAGGTCTGTCTGGGGTGTCTTGGGCAGGTTTCTGGCTAGGATGTCCTGTGGTCTGAGGCCCTGGATGGTGCAGAGCACGCAGGGTGAAGCCAAAGGCTCTCCCTCAGACTCACAACTCACTCACCGAATTTTGATGCCCAGGGAGTCAGTGAAATTCCCACTCGCTCAGTGGGCTTTGGGGCAGGGGATCTGGGGTGTTGCTGGTGAGTGAGCCCTGAGGTTTCAGGCCAGTCGCTCGCTTGGAGGGCTTGGGGGTGGGATCCGGGTAGCGCACATAGGAAGAAGCCAAAGGCTCTCCCTCAGAATCACCACATATTCACTGATCTGGGAAGCCTGGCGAGCCATGCAAATTCCCACTTACTGGAAGGGCTTGGGGGTGGGATCCAGGACGCCACCAGAGTGGGCCCCACTGTCTCATGCTGGTTGCTCTTGCTGGGCGGGCATGGGAGGAATTGAGGAAGATGGTGGAGTCGGCCCTGCTGTCTCAGGCGGGTCGCTCTGGGTGCACCTAGAAGAATTCTGTCTACAGGTTTTCTGAACAGCATTTAGTATTGAATAAGAATGAATATCACCAAGAAAGTAGAAAAAATAATCAAAAATTAAAGGCATGAGATAGACCTGTAGTTGAAATAGTGGAGAATGTAGACAAAGATGAAATATCTATAACTAATTTTTTGAGATCATTAATTTAAAATGGCTGATTTTGTGAAAACTAGTTTTATAGAAACTTTAAGATACAGGAACTAAAGCTGAAAAATATCTAAAATTAATATGGGAGACATTAATAGTGTTTAACATAATTGTGCATGAGTAGAGAATTATACTGCATCTGTATGCTATGTGTTGCACTAGAAAATGTTCACCATAGAGGAGAACACTGGTGATACAACAACACTCAAATGCCGTCTCACAGTTCCAACAGAAGCAGTATGGAAACAGTTTTCTGAATTCTTTTATGGGTGCAATTGAGTTCTCCACACTGAGTAATTACTATGTATAGTAAAGATGTACTGTACCATGAATTTTTTCAAATGTCCAAACAACTTGAATAGAGATTTCACTCAGAAAACTGAAGGATTATTCAATTAGTACAAGAAAGTATTATCCCCATCATTGCTCATTCAGGAAATGCAAATTAAAACCTGGGTTCTGCCACTGCATCCACTCATCAAAATTCTTAAATTGATAATGAATTACGTTGTATTTAGGTAACACAATATTATTCAGCAGCTAAGACAAGCAATATGTAATGTCTGGATGCATAATAGCAATGTACAACCATCAGGATAACTTTCAGAAACGTATTTAATATAAATATAAATTATAAAAATATTCTAGGGCTGACCAAATAGCTCAGTGGATTAAAGCACTGGCTTAGGCAGACCCAGGGGCTGGAGGTTCAATTCCTGGCCTTCTGTGCAGGCCCTGCCCCCAGGGTGAGCTGAGATGATGACTGAGACTGGGCATGGTGGTGCGCACCTGTAATCCTAGCACTTGGGAGGCTGAAAAACAGGAGGATCTCTATGAGTCTGTCTGGGTAGTGAAACCCTATAGATCATGTACTAAATACATCAAAATAGAAAAAAAAAAAACTCTAAATGCATTTATATAAAATTTTAAAACGAAAGGCAATCCACAGTAAAACACGTTGATTAGTGATGAGGTATAACAGATAGTAACACAATTCAGTACTGGGCTGAGAATGGTTTTGGGGCTCTTATCCTACTCTGTGTTCTGATCTGAATCTTTTCTCATGACCGAGAAAAATTTGATGGAGCTGCATATTCAAGCTCTATTTCCATTATGTAAGATATATTTTAATTAAAAAATGGCTGCAAAATTGAGGTTATACTACATATAAAATACCTTATTTCAGCATCTAATAATACAACATTTTCCAAGAGGGGAAGAGTAAAAGGAATTTGGCATACATATATGTTCTTCTCTCTAAAGACAAAATGAAACAAATATGTTGTAATACAAGAAGAGAAAGTGGGCTGGTGAGATAGCTCAGCGATATAAGTGTCTGCCTCGAAAGTGCAAGGATTGGGGGTTGATCCCTGGTACCACATACCATGCCACAACCAGAACCCTGGGCACACCATGCCAGCCATCAATACCAGGTATGGTGGCACACCCCTGCAATCTCAACTCTGTGGAGGCTGAGACAGGGGGATCACTATGAGGACAGATGCCTAGGGAGATCCTGTATCAAATAAATAAACAAATAAGTAAAATAATTTTTAAACTGGAGAAAGTGATGAGTATTTGCAAACATTTAAGTCATTGTGAATACCCTCTCCTATGACAAGTGGTTTTTTTGTTTTGTTTTGTTTTGTTTTGTTGTTGTTGTTTTGTTTTGTTTTGTTTTTTTTCAGAACTGAGGATTGAACTCAGGCCCTTGCATTTGCCAGAGAAGTGCTTATTTTACTGACCCATATCCCTGGCCACCCAAATGATTAATGGGTTTTTTTGGAACAGGGGATTGAACTCAGGCTCTCATGCTTGCCAGGCAAGTACTTATTCTACTGAGCTATCTCCCCAGCCCATGACAAGTGTCTAATGCCTGACTGATATGAGAATAATTCTTCATCCTTTCAAGCACCAGCTGTTTTAAATTTTCTCTAAGTAACACTGATATTTGGAATGCTTAATATAGTCAAGAGATGATGCACACTTTTAATGCATTAACCCAATACATAGTCTGAACAGCCCATTTTTTAAAGAAGGTGCTACTGTCATGAAAAAGAAATGCTGTTTAAATAGGCTTAGAATCCTGCAAACACCATGCATGAACTTGTAACAAAGCTGGGTGTTTAGGGCAGTGCTTGGCATATATTGAAAGCCTTCAAGTCACAATTGCTCTTCTGACTCTGCTCATCCATGCCTTGTGTTGATAGCACGTTGTTCTGCCTCCCTGATGGAGTATCAGCCTCTGAACCTCAAGTTGCCATGATTACTAGATAGTTCATTACTATCTATTGCTTATTAAAATAGCACTTGTTAGCATATTGCTCGCCATGACCTCTCAGTCTCACTCTCTTGATTCATTTATCCAGCAGTACTGATTTATTGCGTACCACGTGTGGGGTTCCAGGTGCAAGGAATGTGATCCAGAAAGTAAAGAGAAATGCCTGTTCAGGTAGCCAATAATCTGCAGGGGAAGACAATTATGGGAGGAATCTAAATGCTGAGAGATAAATCCCATCAGTGAGGCAAAGGCAAAGAGGATACAAGGCTATGTTAATGGGGCGTCCAGAGAGAACCTCTGCAAAGTGGCAACCCATGTGATGAGAGAGTGGGCCAAGACCAAGGAAGCACATCCTGTGGAGAGGAGCAGAAAGCAAGCAGAAGCAGAGAGCCTCAGGCCACCTGGCAATGTTGAGAACCTCCACGCAGATGCCCTGTACCATCCACATCTTCACAATACTTGTTTTTGGATTATACCCACTACCTTGGGCATGAGCTGACTTGAAAGTTAAGTTTGAGTACTCCTGGCAATTATCACTCTCCACTGCAGTACAAGAACCTTCATCCTGGCCCTGGAAATCTTAAAAGAGCCAACTGATGCCTTGAAATTCTCTGTGCACTCTGGTCCAAAGAATTCTATACTGAGCACCTGCTTTTAGTTAACCTACCCTGAAGGATATGTCTCTACCTATGCAGTATATAGAACTCTTGTCTCTAAACACCTAATATTCTCCTTGGGACTGAGTTTCTAATTTCCACCTGGTCCATGATATATTGTTGAAATGTACATTCTACCTCAGGAGAACATTGTCAGCTGGGTAGAGCCGAGATTCTGCACCTCTTAAGAGTTCCCAGGTGACAGCGCCTGGTCTCTGTTAAGCAAAAAGGCCTCAGGAATTCTCTGACACATGCAAATAGCTGTTATCTTCCAGTGGTGTTTAAGAGCCTGTGGATTTTACTGCCTGTCAGAATGGGACTGTGGGCAGAGGCACAGATGGTCTGCTTCTTCATCTGGCTCTGCTTGTGATAATTAAGTTAAATAACATATGTGAAGGCACTTTACACATACTAAGTGCACAATTAATATTATTTTTATCTGGTGGAAAGTTAACTGCCTCAATAAAAGCTGAATTACTGATGATGGCACTATTAAAGTCATGCCTTAGTGAAATAAGTTCTTAAACTCACTGGACTTCTCTGGTCTTTATGTACGAAATGGGATCTGTTAACATATGGTACGCTTTGTCTGTACTCAGCATTGTGCTGAACATTAGGACACAGAAACGAGGGTGCAGAGGAGTCTCTGCCCTCCAGGTTCTCCAACCCAGATGAGAGAGCAAGAAAAATAATTCAAGAGAGAGCATAATTAGCTGCTAATCAGATTGATAGCACATTAATTACTACAGGGAGCCCCAGCCAGTGGGTTTGGGGAGGGCTGGTGTTCACTCCCTGTCCCACATCCTACCACAGGCAGCGCTGACGAAGGCCCGAGAGCGAGCCAAGCTCAAGGCTGCTTCCCCTTCCCCCTCTCAGGCGTGCACAGCATACAGTGAGGATGGGTGCTCTTCTCATGTCCTGGATTCCCACACCAACAAGGTATGTGCAGTAGGTGAGGCTGTGGAAGTGTGGAGGTGCAGGCTTTGTTCACCAGAGAGAGGATCAAAAGACAGAGGAAGAGGGCTGGCCAGATAGCTCAGCACACTAAAGCTCCTGCTTAGGCAGACGCAGGGACAGAGTTTCAATCCTGGAGTGCCCTGCTGACCCTGCCCCTGGAGCATGCTGAGCTGGAGACTGAGACTGAGACTAGGTGTGGTGGCGTGAGCTTATAATCCCAGCGCTCGGGAGGCTGGAAACAGGAGGATCACTACGATTCCTATCTGTGGAGTGAGACCCGGTAGACACTGCACTTTTTTTAAAAAGACAGAGGAAGAAGCTGTGCAGGTGCAGCCCTCCACAGGTGCTCCAATACACACGCTTACAGAAGACAAGCAGGCAGTGGCCGATGTGCAGATAAAAGTTTAAGACTCACCCTTTTGTCATCTTTTCACTTCCGCCTCTTCTAGGTTTTAACTCAAGACTGAACTTCAGGGACATTAATATGAATGTTTTATAATCCATTTCCTTTACACAAAAAAAGACAATTGGTAACCAAGTTCATGTGGCACTTCTACAGTCTTTAACTGATGATTATCCAAATATAAACTGGTTACCTTCCAAGTGTGAGTGAACTGCAAAAGTGTAAAAATTGTGCAAAAAGTATGATATTTACTTTTTATCTATTGGTTAATATTGAATTGTATTTCTCATATGCTTTCACATTATCAGTTTCCATATATATGAGCATCTCTCTCTCTCTCTCTCCCTCTCTCTCAATTTTCAGAAATGTTGATATGCCTAAGATAGAATTGTGACTTCAGTACAGTAGCCAATTTTATTATAAATTTCACTGGTAGTCATTTTACTCTGTGACACCTGGAATAGTCAAGATGGGTTTAATAAAAGATTTTGACCTAAATTTAGAAAACTAGGTAAGACTTCCAAGGGCTGGGTTTTAAGGGGAAGGTGTGAGGAGAATGCAGGAGGAAGGCTCTGTGCTCTTGGAGTAAAGGCCTTCTGATTAAGTCAAAACTCAGTATATTGTGAAATAAAAAAAAGTTTAATAGTGTAAATGATGCCAAGGAGGGCAAGCTTCTACCTGGACTGGAAGAAGGCAAAACAAATATTCTGACAGTAATAAGTAATACTGCTTATGGGAAATTAAACCCAAATGCACAGAAACTTAATTTGTTTAGATTATTTAAGTGTAATGCACTTTGGACCCAGAGTAGAGTTAAACTGGATAGCAATGAAGAGGAAAACAATGAATTACTGTACATCCTTACGTATTTCATACACTTAATTTGCCATATGGATTACATATTTATTTCAGAAAGCACAGGTACATCATGGGTATATTTAGGTTATATTATTTTATATAATTGCAGATGAAAATTCCATAAATTAAACTTTTAACTTTCTCAAGTCTTAAAAAGACAGACCTTGGTCATGCTTAGATCTTTGGGAGAAGAAGTCTGCATGTAAGGTGGTTAGATGGTGGGATTGAAGAGCTAGCTCAGTGGCCTAAGCACCTGCCTGGAAAGTGAAAGGACCTGGGTCTATCCCCAGTACCACATGCCATGCTGACCCAGGAACCCTGGGTATGCTGTACTGGCACATGGTGGTACACGCCTATAACACCAGAAACAGAAGGAACATTACAAGTCCAAAATGTACAATGAGACACTGTACCATATAATAAGAATTTTTAAAAAATAACTAGATGACCAGATTGTTGAAATCCTAGAATCAAGACCCTTAAGAAAAGTGCATTCTCAGCACTTTTGAATACATATCTATTAATCTCTTATTACTAGAAGGTTCTCTGCAAGAATTTTAATATTTCTGAGTGCATTATGATTAAATATAAGATATTATATTTAATTAAAAGCCTTCAGAATTTTGGCTGTGTTTCACCATCTGCATGCCAAAGACAAATGATGGGCCAATATAATAAATGGACTCCAAAACTAAAATGATTTGATGTCACATCCCCAAAAATGTAATCTTATCCATCTCTTATTATCCATCACCTCGCCTCTGCTACATTGTCATCTGAAGTTTTATAGCCAGTGGCCTTCTTAGCCTTCCAAAGGCTCCTGCTGCTTCTGTCCTAAACTTTTCATGGAGCAATACCAACTTTGGTCATGGGCCTTGCTGCACTGTCCCAGGCTTCCTTCCAAATGAACCTGACCAGGAACTCTGGGGCCTGAGGAGCTCTGGATGCTCTTGGAATTCTAGCCAAGCTCCAAGCATTTTGTGACTGCTGAGGACCTCCAGGATCTACTCAGTAAAACTTTACCCTCAGAAATTCTGATGCCACTGAAAGGATTGTTCTACTTCACAGAGCTCTGAACTCTCCCAAATATGGGCCAGGTGCCAGTTTTTGAAGACAGGGCAGAGGGCAGGGTGAAGGAGGGCAAACTACAGAGGGGGGAGCAAGATATTCAAGAGGTTGCAACATTCTCCATTGCTCCCCTCCCTCCTGCTAAAGAATCAATCATCCCAGGCAAAACAGCTCTTCATTTTCTTTTAAAATGTCTGGCCTGGCTGGGCAACGGAGTCTTTGGGAGGTATTAGGGTGGTTACTTGAGATCTAGATCCTGTGGGGCTGGGTGGAGATGGTGAACATGGGTGCATGTGCAGGGATCACACTCTGCTGGTCTCCCACAGTGGCTGGGCGCGCCCCTCAATTCCTCAACCAAAGGAGATCTAGACTCAGTGGTAGTTTGGGTGGGTACACGGTGAAGTCGTCCAAGGTGAGGAATGTGGCTCAAACTGCGGACTATATTCAGCAGGCAGCTGATTTGCCCTCTCACACGTGCAGAAAATGGTACAGAACCAATGAGAAAAAAACAGGGTTAGTAGTGAGTGTGAAGTTTCGCCCTATCACCATTCCCCTCTGGCTTTGTAGTGTGGCAGTCCCTATATACTTCATTTAACCTCCTGTTACTACTATCATTCACAGATGATATAAAAATTTGTTCGTGTCCCCTTTTTGGAGACAGGATCTCTTTCTGTAGTTCAGGCTGGCCTTGAACTCATGATGATTCTCCTGCCTCAAGCTCCAGGTGCCACATCTGGCTTCTTGTCCCCTTTTCAGTCCCTTGAAGCTTAAAATTTAAGGAAGCCTCCCAGTAATAATAGAGGAACGTTCTGTTGATCTCGAAAAAAAAAAATATAATCCAACATATATATACAAATTGTTTCTTTCATCCCTGCATTTTGACTTGTTTACTCAGTTTTCCTGAATTTCTGTCTCTAGCCCTTTTTCCTCCTCTAGATCCTATCAAATAGTTGATGTTTTCTAGAATAAGATATCATCCAGTGATCATGTCTCTAGCCTCTATCTCTAATTTTTATTAATCAATTCATATTTTAGGACTCAACTTAGCCTTAACTTTTTGTGACCTCTTTACCACCTTTCAGTCTGCAGTTTCACATTGCAGTCTCACCTGCAAGCCTCTGGCCTCATCTCTCTTTCCTAAAGACATACTACTATCACATACTTCAATTGTCTCCTTGTGAATATCCCCCATGTGAATTCCACAAGAAAATCACTTTTTGTATCACCAGACCATAATTCACTGGCTAGAAAATAATCTTGTTCAAACAACATTTTCTGAGTGACTGTATACATTAAAATATTAAAACATATAATTGTAAAACTGAAGAGCAATTTGTTCCTTGAGTGAAAATTTGAAATTTTACCTCATAATTAAATTGTTTCACTACTTATGCCACTTTACTTTATGAACTATAAACTTCTCACAAATGTGATATCCTCGGGGTTTTACACTGGAAATTTTTCCAATAATTCTTGAGCAAATATAAATCTTAAGGACTGTTTTAGAAATACTGAGACCTCTGTTTAAATAGATGGGCATAATAGTTGCATACATTTCCAAAGATTCCAGAAAGAAATAATAATGCTGTCATTGAGTATTCAAGGTTATAATCAGAATGCCTCTTTAGAATTCTTATTTGGAAAATAGATAACTACATGTAATCATTAGTACCAAGTAAATTAACTCTTCTCTTAGTATTTTCATCTCCTATACAAGCATGATCATAATGCTTAACTTCTGTGATTGTTCTTATGATGCAATATGTTAATACTTGTTCAATTATTTAGAATATTATCCAAACAAGACCAGTGTAATAGTCACTAAGTGAAGAGATAGTGATGGCAGCATTATTACTCTTCATGTGGCAAAGGCACAGTACTTTTAAAATCCAGTGGCCTACCAAAGCACAATATGTCTAGAAACTCAGGTATTAAAAAGAGGTAAGTTAAATCCACTGCCATTCATTTTTTTCAAGATCTTGGAATATGAATTATGATAGATTATTGATACTTATACCCTATCAATTATTTAGTTACAATGCTAAACAGGAAGGAAAACTTTGCCAATAAGTCTTTTTAGTGTAGATATGAAATATAGCAAAAATATAGAAAAATATATTTTAACTATGTGTAGTGGATTGCTCACTGGTGAACTTGTCACACCCAGCTGAATTGAACTACTGTTATGTTGGGTGCGGGAGGCCTACCTAAGGATTGTTGCCAGCAGCAGAAGAGACAGAACTAGGGAAGCTATTGAAAGGCTATTGGGGAAGCTGTTTCTTTAAAGAGAGAGGGAGAGGGAGAGAGAGATGGAGAGAGTGCAAATTAGAATTAAAACAAAATATTACAAGTATACAGAATTTTACTTAACAAAGTAATATTTATTTCACCGTATTTCTTATAATACATGGTGTTGTCTTCCAACCAGTTATTCATATTACCAGTTATATGCATCTAAAATTGGAAGAAGAAAGAAATGTTTAAGAAACTGAGAAGAGAAAACGTGTAGTCAATTGTCAAAAGACAAAACAAATTAAGCATTATCTGCTCCACAGTACAGTTGTTCAAAATCATCCAGCTTACATACAGAGGAAAGCTATGTGAAGAAGCTGTTGGACCTATTGGAAGCTGCTGGTTTTCTTAGGCTGTTCTGCTGGAGGACCTTGTCATGCTGGCTTTCCTGATGAACAAAGAAGGAATTGTGGGACCTCGTTGTTACTGAGAATGGCTATGATTCATTTGGAGGGAATTCTGGTCCTTACCTTTAGCATCACTGTCTGGCTCTAAAGGCAAAGATGCTGCACTGTTCAGCCTCTTGAAGCTTGTGACAGTGGCTTTTCTGATAGGAACTCAGATTTCCTCATCACTGGAGGTGCACGAGACCTCGCTGTTGCTAAGGATGTCTATGGTACTTTTTTGGTGTATGGGAGGGAGCTCAGGTTCTTACCCTGAGCATAGTTCCCTGGCTCCAGTTCAGATCCCTAGCATAGATCTTTCATCCCACTGTTGCTTTCTAGCTTCCACCACTGACCCTTGGCTCTTCCCACGAAGCAGGCCTGCATGAGACGTTGTCATGGACACTAGGCCTCCAATTGGACTTTGAAAGGCAGTGTTATGGGCTCCAGGTTTCCAGCTATGCTCATGTAGTTATTAGAATCCAGGACATTGGCTGTATTCTTTGGTCTCTAGGACATGGACAGATTTCTTTCACTCCTTGTATTTGATTCTTTGGGTGATTATAAAATAATGTCATGAAAAGGGCCCTGTATTGTACTGTTCCCCTTGCAAAAACCCCAAACAATGACACTATAAGTTAATTTCAGAGTTTGATGTCAGAATAATAGCAATATTATGAATCAATTATCTTCCATATTAAATAAAATTTGCAAAAGGTTATAAAAGAAATTATCTGAGCTAATGGCAAAAACAATCATCCCTTTCTTTTATCTTCGTACTTTATCAAAAAAGGTATGCACTATCTGGTTTCCATATGCTAAAATGAGTCAGAGTCACTCCACAAATTTCCATGTTCATGTTTATATTTTACGTTCATGAGGTCATTCTACCTAAAATATGGTCCCTTCTGAGATCATACTAACTTTGTTGTGTTCTTTTTAAATTACTATATATTTGCAATAGTTTATATTTACATTGAAAGGAATTGGCACCATATATAACATACCCACAAGCATTTCAGTCCTTCGCTGGCACCTGGCCACCACCTTCCTCCGATCCAAAAAGACTGGCTTTATTTTAGTCCTTACTTTGCATTTTGATTTCTTATTTAAGAGAAAACGTTTTCCATTCATCTGCACTTACACTAGAGCTTATTCACTATTAACTGTACCATTATAAACATGGGTATTCATGCGTCAATACAGTAAGATGTCGTAGGTTTTGTTAAATTCTTACAGCAAATGTTGATGTTGCTCAGGAAAAGAATCTTATTTTTCTTGAATTCCAAAGAACTACACAATTTTTACATATATTTAAATTTGCTTACATTTAATGTGGTCTCGTTTCAGACCACACTGTATCTTAGTTTTATAACTTTAAGTTAATTACATTTAATTGCACGATGTTATCATGTGATGCTTTGCTGAAAACATATGTTAATTTTTATAACGTAAATTAAAGACTCTGACCTTAAGGCCCTGAACATAACTGGGGAGAAGAGAGAATATTTGCACAAAAAGAATTTTAGATGTTCGCATAAAAGTTCAAATCATATAACACTCATGCAGTTAGTTACTGATTTTTATCGTAAGGTTTAGAAAATGCCAATCATGGACCAGATACTGGTCCATGAGTATCAGATATTACCAATACTCCTTGTTTAACTACATATCTGCTGAGGGATTTTTGGACTTACAGCTGAGGCACATTTATGGAAGATTCAGCCCATTGCTCTGAATTAAGACCCATCTTCTTTGCACAGTTCTGTACATCTTGTTCATAAAGCCTCGATGTCTTTTTTTGTATAGTACACCTTTTTTATATGGAACAGTATGTCTTGATAGTTATACAATAGATTAGTGTAGTTTTATGTTCAGTTATACATTGCAGTACTGCATGTGTTATGCAAATGAAACAAAGTTATCCAGTTGATTATTCCTTTGATCATTTTTTGTTCAAATAGTATAATGTACACACTATATACAGTTCCTCAGGGCTGGCCAGACAGCTTGGCGAACTATAGAGGCTGCATGGGCAGGCACAGGGACCAGGGTTCGATTGCCCCCTGCATGCCATGCTAGCACTGCCCCGGGGCTCGCTGAGATAGCAATTGGGACTGGACATGGTGGTGCATGCCTGTAATCCCAGTGCTTGGGAGGTTGAAGACAGGAGAATCCTAGCAAATCTGATCTGTGTAGTGAAACCCTGTAGACTCTGTACTAAATACATAAAAAAAGACAACTCCACAATTAGTCTTTCACGGCTAATACACTGAGTGATCTGTTCTCAGGAGTACAATTTGATTATTAAATTAGGAATGTTTTTATAACAAGATTTCTTCATATAATGAACAGCCTATTGAGGAGCACTAATGACAAAACTGGAAACTAAGAAACATGAGGCATAAAACAACAGGGAAGCACATGCGCTAATAGAACAGGTAGAAAGCATAGGTACCCTAGGTACAGGATCAAGGGAAAGTCCTACTGACAACAAGAAAGACCTAAATTAGCAGTAATGAGAAAAGTACACAAATGTATTTGTTTTGCTATAATCCGAATCACTCTCCCTCCCACTACTGCACAAAAATTCATATATTTAAGGGTTAGTCTTCCACCTGTGGCCCTATGGGTACTGGTACTTTTATAAGGAGGGGCTTAGTGGAGGAAGTTAGGTCATTGGAGGTGTGACCCATGAGCAAGGTCCTGGGACCCTGGCAGAGGTTTGCAAAAAATGCTGTGAAAATCCACTGGGCTCAGGATGTTTCGTGTTACTGCCTAGCAATCCTCAGTGCGTGGTCTCAGGGCCAAAGTGACTATTAGGTGATGGAAGCTGTTTCCACATCACAGCCTCTGGGGAAAGTGAACTGCACCCATGATCCTTGTTACACATTGCACAACATTTTCGGTTACCCCCATCAGGCAGCAATGTCATCCTTATCCAGCTCTGAGACAAATTTAAAAGTATCAGTTCAGTTATAACTAGTAAAAAATACAGGTTTTCTGGTGCAAAGTAAAAATGAAGATAAATATGATTTCAAGGATATACAGCATGTATCAAGTTGGTAATCAAGTATTACCTCAGAATACAATCTGAAAAATAGCACTATCAAAGCCTGGTTCAGATTTTAAATGTTAATATGTAGTGGGATAAGATGTTCACTTAAAAGTGGAGTCAAAACTGGGCAAGTACTTTTCTGAAAATATACAGATAGCAAATAAACATATTAAAATATGCTCAAAATAAGTTTTCCTTAAGGAAATGCAAATTAAAATAAAGAGATATCATTACACACCTATTAGAAAGGGTGATCTCTGAAAATATAATTATTGCTGGAAAAAACGAATAATGGGTGAGAATCTAAAATGTTAGAGCCAGTGTGAAAGACAGTTTGGCAGTTTCTTGCAAAATCACTCATAATCTAATAATATAACCACAGAACCATGCTCCTTAATTACCCAAATGATTTGAAGATGTATGTGAATACAGAGACCTGTATATAAATGTTTATATTTACTGCATTCATAATCACAAAACAAGAAATAACTAAATGTCTTGCATAAATGAAGTGTGGTATATCCATTCAGTGAAATACTGCTCAGGTTCACGAAGGTGTAAGCTATGAATCCAATCAATAATGATAGTGAATCTGAAGTGAAAAATCCAGTCTAAACAAATCTACTTACTGTAGAGGTTCAAAAAGGACACCGGAAAATGTACTGTAGGAATGGAAGATAGGCAGGTGACTGACAGGGATTCTAGGTGACAAGGAATGGGTGTTAATAGGTAAAGACTGGGAATTTTTAGGGCAGTGACACTATTCTCTATGAGCAAAAACCTTCACAAATACACTGCACAAAGACTGGAATTAGTGAGTACAATTTTTCAATAGGAAGAGGAAGAAGAGAAGGAGAAAGAAGAAGGAGGAGAAAGAAGAAGAAAGAAGAAGAAGGAGAAGAAGAAGAAGAGGAGGAGGAGGAAGAAA
Source organism: Ctenomys sociabilis (assembly GCA_004027165.1). NCBI lineage: Eukaryota > Metazoa > Chordata > Mammalia > Rodentia > Ctenomyidae > Ctenomys > Ctenomys sociabilis. The sequence continues at coordinate 26,665 of PVKA01029833.1, forward strand.
GAAGAAGAGGAGGAGTAAGAGGAAAAAGAAAGAAGGAGGAGGAGTAAGAGGAAAAAGAAAGAAGAAGAGGAGGAGGAGTCAGAGGAAAAAGAAAAAGGCAAAGGAGAAGTAGAAGGAGAAGGAAGAGGAGGAGGAGGAGAATTATGATATAAAATGCAGAATGTGTCACCTACATTGCAAGGGCCTACAATGGAAAAGTAAAAAGTGTTGATTGAAGCAACTTTGGAGACCCTACCACCATAAGTAAGAGAAGTAGGCTGTAAGCACTATACCAGTTGATCATGTTTTCCAACAAATTAACAGAAAACAAGCCTCCATTCATGTATATGGGATTGAATGGTTTCCTCAGTAAGACCAGTGGCGAGTGCCCAGGCTCCTCATGGTCAGAGCAGGAGGCTGCAGGCACACAAGGGAAAGAGGTTGTGATGATGCATGTGGTAATGAGTGGGAGTTGGAAACATCATTATAAACTCATGCTTAGCCTAGTGTGTGTGTGTGTGTGTGTGTGTGTGTGTGTGTGTGTGTGTGTGTGTGTGTATATATATATATATATATATATATATATATATATATATATATATATACAGATGGCTGCCAATGGAAATACTTATTTATAGATATGTATGTATATACCCTTACATTTATTTTCCTGCTTATCAACTGAAGTGGCTTCAAGGTAATGAAAATACCAGTGAACACAATTAATATCCAATTCTTAAATTTCAATGTGATTCCACCCAAAATTGAGATAATTATTATCCTAGAATCGGTAAAGAAATATAAAAGATAAGCCTGGGACCTCTAATAAATGTAGGAAAAATATGCAAAACTAGTAAGAACAACACACTTAATAAAATGAAGAATAAAAGTAAGTTGAATGGTTATAGGAAAAAAAAAGCAGAAAACACTATCAGTGCTCTACAGAATTCAATAACTAGAACAAAATAAAACAGCATTGTAATCAAATATGCAATACAGGAGTCCACAGCAAAATAATGGAAGAAAGTTGACAAATCTCCCATACAGAATTCCAAGCAACATTCAAGAAAGGCCAAAGCCGGGCGTGGTGGCGCATGCCTGTAATCCCAGCACTCGGGAGGCTGAGGCAGGAGGATTGTTGTGAGTTCGAGACCAGCCTGAGCTACCAAGTGAGCTTAAGGCCAGCCTGAACTGCATAGTGAGACCCTGTCTCAAAAAGACAAAAAAAAAAAAAAAAAAAAAAAAAAAAAAAAAAAAAA
>PVKA01029834.1:0-27890 GCA_004027165.1 Ctenomys sociabilis
AGGCGCAGATGGTTTGCTGCTTATTTGTGTGCAAGAGTGGGGCGTGTGTGTGTGTGTGTGTGTGTGTGTGTGTATGCATGTGTGTGTAGTATGTTATGTGCGTGTGTGTTGTGCATTCTATGTGCACTTGTGTATGTGAGAGTGTGAATATGGACATGACTATTGTGTGTATGCTTGTGTGGGGTGTGTATACACTGGAATGTGCAACTCTGTGTGTGTGTTGTGTGACAGAGAGAGACAGCGAGAGAGAGAATTATGGCTCACCAGAGGGTCAGACTTAACATGATTTAGATCTGCATAGATACTGAGGTAGACACAGCTATAGATATCACATACAACACACTTACAAGGCAGGCTCCAGTGACCAGCCATGGTTTCAGGTGAGAAGAAAAGACGCCGAGGACCCTCTGGGTGCCGGGAGCCCTGAGCTCACTGCAATCCCCGAGCGCCTGTGTCAGGAAGCCCAAGGGCTGCCCTGGAAGGACAAGGTCAGAGCTGCAAGCCTGGAGTTGGCCTTGGTCCTCAGGATCACCCCACTACGCCACCTCAGCATGAGCTGGACACCAGCAGGGGCTGCAGAGCTCAACTAGCTCCACCAGCCAGGTGTGGCTCCGCCAGCTGGCAGATGCTGAAGGAGCCCTCCCCGGGCCCCGCCCTCCTCGGCCCACCTCTCTGGGTCCTCCTCTGCCACGTGTCCTGGGGACCAGCCCCTGCAGGCCTAGGTGGTGTCATGAGTTCACACGGCGACCGATGATGGGCACTGGATTAGAGATGCCCCAGGCCACCAAGGCTCCAGGGTGCTCCTCAGGGGCAGCAGCGGTTGCTGACCCTTCAGAAGAAACCTAAATTCACACTTCTAATTTCTTTAACAAAAGTTTTCTAAATGTTTTTGTTGTGGTTGTTGCTGCAGGGTTGTTTGTTTGTTTGTTTGTTGTGGCTGACCCAACCCACCATGGGGGTGGGGCTCATGCTGCATGTGGTGCCAGGGATCAAACCTCAGTCCCCAAGCTTGTGTAAGCTTGCCTAAGCAGGTGATTTAGACCACTGAGCTATCTCACCAGCCCCTAAATGTTCTTAATTTTCCATCCTCTACTTCCTCAGGGCCAGTCCCCTAGCTTCTTGAAATGAATTACTATTCTTTTAGTTTCTAACCCATACATCTGAGGCTATAAATTTACCACTGGATGCCACTTTGGCTGAGTCTCACCTGCTGTTGCCCTTTAGCTCTAAATATTTATTGGCTTCCATCTGGAGTCTTCTTCAAGTCAGGAGTCATTTTGATGGGTTGGAGATCGTAGAAGTTGTACGACTGCATGAGCTGCTTTTTAATTCAGCCTTGTGCATAAGACTGCTATAAAACCCAGCCCTGCATCTCTTCTTTTCCATGTTCTCGGGGAACAGGGGAGTCCCACGTGCTTCACAGAAAGGAATCAACCCTGTGCGGCTGTCCTGCGATGGTCAGGAGTGTCCGATAGTTTTAGGGCAATATCTGAGCTTTCAGCCTTTGCAAAGACATTGCAGCTGTCTATCCACCAGACGTCCTTGGGTCTTTTTTATGGTGCTCTTTCATGAATACGTAAGTTTATGAATTTGACAATAAGTGAAGAACGTCTTTGTAAGTGTCTTCTGACATTTGAGCTTCAAAAAGAGAGAGGGCTTAAATATCATGCGGTTTCCCTTGTTTGGAAATCCAAATGTAAATAAAGAGCAACATAAAGGCTAGGTATGGGGAGCGGAACCACAGGGCAGAGTGGGGGAACAGGGGGGGAGCGAGGGGGAGCGAGGGTACGGCAGGACACAAGGAAGAGATTAAGCTGTGTTCTGCCTGCACCAGCTCCACAGAAGGAATACCTCAGGCACCGGCTAATGGAGATAAAACAAAATTAAGATTAAAATACAAAGAAAAAAAAAAAAAGCAAGATGGGCTTTTTAAGAATGACATCATCACTCTGGGCAGGTTGGGACTTCCCGTGCTTGTGCCATAGGAGGCCACAGCTGCTCCTGATCACCTGCACCTGGTCACCTGCACCTGGTCGCCTGCTGTATGCAGCGCACGCTCGGGGCCAGGTGCTCTCCTGGCATCACTGCTGCAGCCCCGAGGAGGAAGGGGCTGTGGCAACCCTCACTTCACAGAGTGACACAGGAGCCAGGCACGAGTAATTACGGCAGCCTCCACTAGGAAAAGCGAGAGAAGTCTTGTCTGCTCGGTACCCCGGCCACAGCCCCAGTGGGCTTTATCTCTACTCTACAGAGGGACCAGTGAGACCCAGAGAGAGTGGGCTGCTTGCCAGAGAACTCCCAGCCCAGTCTGTAAGGGCAGGGAAGCAGGGAGTCAGAGCCCGGGGTCCCCAGCTCAGGGTGCCGGCGGCTACCTGCAGCCCAGCACGGCTTTCCCGCTGCAGCAGGTGAGCGCCTGGCCCGGACCACCCCGCCTTCTGAGTCTGGCCCCTCCCCGCACACACTGTCTCTGAAACTGCGCAAACACAGAACTTAGATAAGATCAATCCCTAATTATTCCCTGTGCTTCATCCCGATTCATGAAATCAGATCAGCAGTCGGGGGAGAACGTTATCTGTGGTGTTGCGATTTCAGTGATCTGGGTAATTTTCCAGTATAATTTTTCATTTTAAATAGGACCAGTTTCTCGGCGCAAACACTTGTCTTATCTTGAGCAGTAAATGTTTAAGTGATTTTTGGTTTAATTACAGTCATGTCACAGTGCTGGATAAAACAGAATTGTTTGAGAGTTTGCTCATTAGCGGGGAGGAGTCTGGATTTATAGAAATACATGTGTGCCTTTAGCATTGCATTTAAGCTCGTTCGTATACAAGTAGCCGCCTGCTTATTTATAGACACGGCCATTATAGAGCTCTGCGCGTGAACTTTCTCCATTCGCTCCCTGGCTCCCGGCGATGACACCAAGGACCCCTCTCCTTCCCGAAGGCTCCAGTCTTGTAATTACATGATGGAGACTTCCCAGCTGTGACTCTATATTTAAAACCGACCTTCTATTTCTGGAGGGGCCATTCTTCTGAAAGGTTGATAAGTCATTGCTTTTATTTTGCTCTACCAGTGAAATAGCAAATAAGAATCATTTTTCCTCTGGACGGCCCATTGTGACTAAACGGATAAACAAGCCAACTGGCGGAGGGAGCCGTCTTAGCCGGCCATCTGTCTGTCCCCGCGCCGTGGCTGCATTTCCTGCCCTTCGCCATTGGACACCTGCGAGGTGCGACCCCAACCCTCACTCCAGGCCCCATGAGCTGGCTCTGGATCAGGAGGCAACAGGGCTGGGAGCAAGGGGTGGGTCCGCTCCCCTGACACAGGCAGCGCTGGTCCGAGACTCTGCCGCTTTGGGGTGGAATGTTTCTATTTGATCTAAAAGCCTGGCCCCCTTCCAAGTTGGCATGACAAACTTAAGACCAAAGCCATGGAAATCAGAAACCAGTCAGCCTTGGAGAGAACGCTCAGAGGGAACAAGGGAAACAAGGCATAGAGAAATTAGATTTATGGGGTGGGGACTTCAGAAGGGAGGTGGGGCCTTCTTCCCTTTTTTAATTTTTTCTCGGCCTCTGATCTCATAAGCATGTTCTGTCACAACTACAGCATTTCTGCAACATTTTGCCTGAAGATTACAGCATCTGCTTTATGATACTCAACAGGGCTCTGCGCGAGCAGCGGTCTCTGTGCTGGGCTTTGGTGGCTCGCTCCTACTTTCCCCCTGTGGCAGGGACCTCGTTCTGCTTCCCCTCAGCCTTGGCCCAGCCAGACTGCTCAGCTAGGAGCTGCTCAGCCCTGAGGGCAACAGGGAAGAAATGTGGCTGGTGCCCAGGGCGGTGGGGGATGCATGACGGGGCATTTATGCTCCCGTCCTTCTGCTCTTGGGTTGGAATGCCATTGAGGCACAGACCCTAGCGGCCACCTCTTATCCAGGAAGAGATGGCTCCAAAATCCAGTCTAGGACTACAGGCGTCCACTGGCCTGAGCCTGCCCAGGGCCAGCTCAGCTCTGAGTCCCCACATTTGCAAGCCGAGGAGGCCAGGCCCTGGCCGCCTGCCCCGCCCGCCAGCAGCCCTCATTCCTTTGTTCCTCACAGCCCTTTGCAATTATATCAGTCTCCTGGCCCTCTGTTGTCTTGGAGAGTTCAGAGCTGCCTGCTCAGGTTTCAAACGCTCTCTGTCAGCTTTTTATTCTGGGTTTGGTGATTTCCTGCCCGCCTAATTCCTTCCTTCTGGAGCTCCTCCTAGCTGGATGTCCTCAATGAAGGTAGGCTTCTTATGCCTGATCCCCAGCACCCCTCCATGCTGGAGTGACCCCAGGACGGTAGCGCCCCCAGGAAGGCCAGCACGATGTCCCTGAAATTCCAGCCAGGGAGAAAGCTGCGAAGCCCTGCCGCACCCTCCTGCACAGCCCAGAGTCTCGCTCTGCCTTAGGACATCTGGCCTCCCACCTCTGGTTTGCACCTTCTTGTCTGAGAAGCTCTCACAGCAGCAGCAGCATTCATTAAAGGACCAGACAAGGAAGGGGGACCTGCGTGGGGCGTCCCCAGGGAGGGGTGTCCAAAGCATCACTCAGCTCACAGGAAGGGGGTGCTTGACCTGGCCTGCGAAGCAGACCCCAGCCCAGCGCCCAGAACTCCACATGGGGGTGCCTTCCGGTTAATGGAGATTATCCCTCCACCACCGCAACCCATGGTGAGCAGGCCTGGCAGGCTCCCAGGAGGTGGGAAAACCCTGCAGCTGTTTCAGCAGGTCAGGCCCCTGAGGTACGAAGGGGTGGTACTGGGCAAATGTGGTGATAACACAGAGACCTCCAGAGGGAGGCCAGGGGTCCTCTAGCAAGTGACCTCCTGGGCTGGGGCTCTGGGGCCCCTTCAGCAGCAGCCTCCCCCACCCTGGGACATTCTTTGGTGGCCTGGTGGCATCCTGTTTTGCCAACCAGCTAGCCCACTTTAATAAATATCTCCCTTGAAGATTAAAATGACCCAGTAAGCTGAAGCTGCCCAGAAAGAACGTTTTAAAGAAAATACACGCATTCTCATCTATCACTCACGGCTCTCCATCGCATGATCTGCTCCTCACTAATGGTGGGTGAGGGTGGCAGGAGAAGGGGTGTGCCTGTGGGTGTATGTGTGCATGTGTATGTGTGCCCACATGAGTGTGTGTGTGTGTGTGTGTGTGAAAGGTGTGCATAGGTGACAGTAGCCCTGAGGGGGTTACTCTTAGCCCTTTCTGCCCAGTCCTTCTGCCATCCTAGGGCTGATCTAAGACCATGGCACCTGGCGCCTCCTGCTCCCCACTGGGCTCTCGCTTGCCACAGAGCTTTCAGGTCCCTGCTCACACCTGCCCTGTGTCTGACCTACACCCCCATTGCTGCATCCCCCAGGCCTGCCAGGCTGGACCCACGGCACTGCCCACGGGTGGAGTCCCAGGGCACTGGGGTCCTAGGATAGAGAGGTCTCAGCAGAGGTGCAGGCAGAGAGCTCTCCAAGGCCGGGCTCTGGCCCCCCTCAGTGAACACCCGGCCCTGAGCTCAGCTCCCCAACAGCCAGTGGAGCCATCTGGATCGCTCCGCCTTCTCGCTTTCCCCCTGCACATAGTTAGGCGTTTCTCCTTTTTTCTGCCCCCAAGATGAAAGCTGTCCGATTTACAACCCGTGCCTGAGCCGTTGTCCTCAATGTCAGGAAGCAGGCAAGCGGCTCCACTCCGCGGCCTTTCAGGACCTCCAGGTCATTCCTGGTTTGCAAAGATGCTGACTTGGCTTACGGGATTAGAGCCGGGTCCTTAGGAGGTCTTAGCGCGGGCACTCAACGGTTCTTCTGCGCCTCACTCGCTCTGTGCCCGAATCTCCATGTGTAGGAGGCGACTGCAGAAGGGCCTAGCCCCTCTGGGCCACTGCCAGGGCTCAGCTGCCTGCCTGGCTCCGGGTCCAGGTCCAAGGGGCTCACCAGGCTTCCAGCTCCAGGCACTCAGCACCCCCTGCAGAGAGATCCAATTTCAGAGGCTGCTCCTCCAGGTCCTCTGGAAGGGGCAAGCATTGTCGCCCCCAGGGCTGCCAGGCTGCCTCTGCCTTCAGTGCTTTATGTGGAGGCCCAGGTCCGAGAGTGCAGCGCTGGGACGCTGCTGTTCTGTGGCTTCCAGCCCGGAGCGCTGCCCTCCTGCCCCTGCGTGAGGGAGGCAGAACGAGCTCCAGGCTCATGGCACAGTGGCACCTCCATGCCTTGTGTCCCCCAGGGCTTCCCCTGTCCCTGCTGCCAGCACCTCAAAGGCCATCTCGGCAATGCAGAGCCAGCAGGGACCCAGGAGTCCTTGTCCCCACAGGAGCTGGGACCCTGCTGGGGCCGCAGCTACACAAACATGCTTGGGGAGGCAGCGCCAGCACGTCCACTGAGCCGCAGTGCAAATCTGTGCAGAAAGCAGTGGAGCGGCCATGACCTGGCAGGCTCTGTGGGCACAGACACCTTGGCCACACCACGGGCCCCCAGGCTGTGCCGGGTCCAGTGACTCAGCAGGTGTCCCGTGGGTGGGGCGTGCTTGGGGGCACCTGCTGGGAGGAATTAGAGCTCATTCCTCTAGAAGGAAAGAAAGACTTGATGGGACAAATGCATGCAACAGATGCAAGAGGCCGCTGGCCACAGCTAGGAGGAAGTGTGCTTGAGGTGGGATGTGGAGGTGATGGCGGGGGCCGGGCAGCCACCTTGGGTTGCAAGGCAGATGCAGGCAGAGAACGGATGTGGATCCTGTGGAATTTCAGGGCAGCCGCTGGAATGCGCCACTTCTTTAAATGGGAAAGAAATCAATTTCTACCCACTTGCTAACCATGGCTGCTTACACACCTGCCAGTCATGTTTATTCCTTGTGAAACTCCTTCTCCACCTCAGTCTCCCCGTCTCGTTTTCTGCTTCTCCATCTCCCCACTTGCACAGCAGCTCCCTGCTCCCTGCTAGCAGTGTGGTGGCCCCAGCCCCCATCTTCAGTGCATGCGGTCAGAGGTAGGGAGGGAGAGGACTGCCCTGACCATGGGGAGCACAGGTCGGAGCTAGAGGGAAGCTGCATGCTCCTCAGGGCTCTGCCATCCTGTGCACAGCATAGGGAGCCCCTGAGCATTCGGCCCCGATGGCCCCAAAGACCTGGAAGACAGGCGTAGCAAGCATCCGGACCAGGAGTCAGAGGACCTTGGGGGCCTGAGGATGCTCAGAGGTGACTGGAGCTTGTCCGGGCCCTTGGGAACCTGCCAGTCGATTCAGAGACTGAGAAAGCTAGAAAGTACCACCAGCCAGGTGCATGCTGCACACCTGTCAACCCTGCACTCTGGGAGGCTGAGGCAGGAGGGCTGCGAGTCCAAGCACAGGCTGGACAATCCAGCAAGACTGTGTCTCAAAAATGAGAAGGGCTGGGGTTGAAGTTCAGTGCCCAGACCCTGGGTTCATTCTGAGAGAGGGACAGAGAGAGACAGAGAGAGAATATGTGCGTGTTGTCCCCTGGGCTTGCTGGGACGTATCTAAGGACAAATTGCTTAATCTGCAGTCAAAAGCTCCCATACTCCTGCCCCTTCTAGGCACATTTCAGGGAAGCTCCTACATCTGGGTCTGTGAGCCATACTGAGCTAATTCTGCTCTGCTTTGCTTTGCTTTTGTTTTTGGACACTGCGAGTGCAGATCGTTCTTGAACTCACTATGTAGCCCAGGCTGGCCTTGAACTTGCGGCAGCCCTCCTGCTTCAGCCTCCCGAATACTGGGGTTACAGGCGTGTGCCGCCACACCCTGCTTGCTGAATTAATTCTCGTGCAATGGTGAGGTAGGAACCCACCTCCATGCCGCAGTCTGAACGTCCAGCTGTCCCTGCACCATGTTCGTGGAGACTGTAGTTTCCCAGGCTGAGTGCTCCTGGCTGCACATCAAAGCCTGTTGACCACAGAGGAAGACAGGTCCTCCAGAGGGACCTGTCTGTCTGTCTGTCTGTCTGTCTGTCTGTCTGTCTGTCCTTGGGCCACACCGCCTTGGTCAGGTGGTTTTGCAGTATACCTCCAGGTTGAGAAGAGTGAGTGCTACACAGCTGTCCTCCAGTGCTGTCAGCCCTGGCATTCATGGAATTCCAGAGGATTTATAAGATCATCTTGTCTCTTTCTACAAAGATGGCATCTGCGCTTTCGGTTGGGGTCACGCTGCTTGGTGGCATATGCCTGTCATCCCTGCACTCCGGAGGGCTGAGACAGGAGGATCATAGGTTCAAGCCCAGCCTGAGCAAATTCGTGAAAGAACAAAATCTTGTCTCAGAATAAAAGATATAAAAGAGCTGGAGCTGCAGCTCAGTGCAGAGGCCCTGCGTTCAATCCCCAGTATCTCAGCGTGAGGCAGCTGAGTTCCTAGAGGCTTCCCGGCTGGGATGGAGGACATGGATGAGGCCACCCCACACACGCCTGCCACTGTGCTCGGGGTCCCTTCCTCTGCCAGCCGTGCTACTCCTGTGTGTCACGTGTCCTTCTGAGCACTGACGCTAACCCCAGGCACACAAGCTCCTGGCTTTGCAGGGTAGCACTTCTCTGTCAGAATTCTTTGCACCACTTCTGTATTGGGAAAAGCAACCTGCCCGGCATACGGCACCGCTCTGGGTGAGGGCAGCGAGCCTGTGGACAGCCAAGTCCCCGAATCCTCTCCTGGCAGTATCTCTGCTGGCTCAGATTGTCTGTGAATCTGTGTCGCCCTCTGACTGAGCACACTCGTACACATACACACACACACACACACACACACACACAGAGATGCACACATGAGTACACACATGCACACACACATGCACACTTACACGCACGCACACACGCACACACACACCTGGCTCACACTTGGGATTTCAATCAATGTCACGTGGCTTTGTGCAAGCACATCCAAAAACAAAACTTCTCTGTGAGAGCCACCTGTAAACTGATTTATCTTCCACTGCAATTTTATTTCATTTAGAATTCTCACTTGAACAATATTGGTTTTTATGAATTCTCAAAATGAAAAATTTTTCAAAATGCAGATGGCACATGAACTCAGCCCTGCGCTTCTGTGGCTGTAGCTACGTTGCTGGTCAAGCGTGTGGTTTCAGGGCTGTGGGGCTGCAGGGCCTGCAGAGGCCTGAAGCCAAGGTGGGTCAGGTCCCCACTCGGGACTGGGTGCTCCCGCGTGTGCCGTGATGGGCTCCATAACAGGGACGAGCGGTGCTGACAGCAAAGCAGGCTGCTGAGCAGGTCACCTCCCGAGGACCAGGAACAGCAAGGCCTCCGAGTGGGGGAGGGGGCCCGGGAGAGATGGCACCGGCCAGGAGCGTTGGGCAGGCGGTTCCTGGCGTCTCCTCTCTCCGAGGCACAGGGCTCCTGGCGTGCGGCTGGGTGCTGGGCCAGCAGAGCCGCAGTGGACACTTCCAGCCGCGCCACGGCATGGAGCTGTGATGGTCTCGGATGCTGCTGCATTCAGAAGTGGCCTCCCTGACACACAGGGCGTGGAAGAGACTGCACCCCCCACCCTTGCCCAGCCACCCAAACCCATGGCTAACTGTGGTGGCCCCTAGCACAAGCAGAGCCCTAGGGAGGGACACTGTCAGCTTGAACTCAGCTGCATCCACGATGTCTACACAGGTCTGGGCTTGCTGGGGACTGAGCACACAAAGTGTCGAAGGAGCCAAGAAATTAGCCTCCCCAAGGAGGCCACCCTGGGGCATTGGGAGGTCAAACGCTTCCCTTCTTTTAGGAAGGGCTCCTGTCTCTCCGTGCCTCTCAGCAGAACACCGGCTTGCATTTTCCTGCCCATCCTTAAAGGCAGGGTCAGCGAGCAGTACAGGGTGTGGACACCACAGGGCCTGTGGCTCTGAGGGCTCTGGTGAGCAGAGACCCACACCCTGCCCAGCCCCTGGAGCACAGGCCCGGAGGACAGTGACGAGGGGGAGGCCGATCGGCAGGGTCAGCAATGCAGCAGGCACTTTGCGCTTCCCAGAGCGTTCAGCAGGCAGCGATGAAGGGCACGGGCATTGCTCCACCGCGACCTACAGGCACACAGAGTGAAGCCAAGAAAACTTCTATCTTCTTGGCTCAGAGGAAACCAAAACACTCTGGCCAGCAACAGCTCTGGACCATGCTTTGCCCCAGAACCTAGAGCTTGGGTGGCAGGCAGGGGGCAGGGGGCCCTGCCTTGGGATGAGCCCCATGTGTGCCATGGCTAGCAATTTTCCTGAGTCAGACTCTATACTCTCTGCTTTCATGGGAAGACTGGCTTGCTGCTGAGCCCGCCTAATCCCTGGGATACTGAGGGACCAGCCTCTAATTCAGCTGTAATGAACCGTGCATTGACATTAGGCCTCCTGCCTGCTCCAGGAACTGCATGCCGCAGCTGGCCTCATGCAGCGCTGCGGTGCTGGCATCCTCTCGGCCAGGTAGGCCACCTCTCTGCTCCACCAGATAAGCCTGCGTCCACTAAACAGAGGCAACTGGAGGACTTGTCTAAGATCAAGCAGGGATGGACTCGCATTCATGCTGTGGTCAGGTGTGGCTTTACCCACCGACCCCATGCCCACCTTGAATGTCTCTCCAGAGACTCCAGGTTTAATGCAGAGATGCAGTCTCTCTCTCTCTCCCTCTCTCTCTCTCTCTCTCTCTCTCTCTCTCTCTCTCTGTCACACACACACACACATACACACACACCCTGTACTAGAGCCCAGATGACTGCAGAGTGGGTACACCTCCTCTGCCTGCCTGGCCCTCTCTCCAATGAAAGAAGCTGAGGTCCACATACCCAACCCAAGCACTTGGAAATGAAGATAGCATGTTGGGCTGCTTCAGTCAGAGAGTAGGCCCTGCAGCCGCTGCCCCCTCTCGGGTCCCCGCTGTCCAGGCCACACCTGTCTGTTTGCAGCCCTTGAGCCCCACAGCCTTGGTGCTGCCCCCGCAGACTCAGGTCCCTTGCGGGCCTACTGTGATGACCTTGCAGAGCCAGAGGCAGCACGAGCTCCCTGTCCTCCAGGCAGCCTCCATCTCTGTGCCTGCAAGGACAGAGGAACCTGCCAGCCCACACCCACATCGCCACGCATCCACAGCGCCACACATCCACAGCCAGCATGTGCCAGGCTCCGTGCCAGCTCCAGAACTGCAGACACCACTAGTGCAGCTCTGGCCACCAGCGTTGCTGGTCACTCAGGGGTTCCAATCGCGTCTCTCATCTGACATAGGCCGAGCCATGGGGACTTAATGGGCACGGACGCGGGCCCACACACTGCCACTGAATCCACAGCATAGCTTATGTGACGTGAGAGTTGCCAGCTTAAACTTCAGCACCCACCTGTGCCTGCTGGTGTTGGGGTTTACATTTCCAGGGGAGCCCTCTGCTTCTGCTCTTCTCAAAGGGCCAGGGGTAAGGCCACCCAAGACGGGTCATCCCTCTCCAGCCTCAACACAAGGACAGGAGATACCCCAGCAGTGCACAAGGGACAGGCAGGTGCCAGGGCTTGGTCTTCCCGGATGCTCAGTTTTGAGGGGCTGTTGGGATTGCCAACAATCCCTTGGGACAGCCCCCGCGGGATTGGCAGAGCTAGCCTGTGCCCCTTCCCTGTGCCTGCTTCTCCACCTCAATGTGCCAGAGTCTCTGCCCAAGAGTCCCACACCTCCCTGGGGTGCCCACCAAGCAGATCTGCAGCCCTCTTCACAAGCACTGTGCGTCTCTTCCATCGACCCCCAAGGGGCTCCGTCTGTACCCAGCGCCACACGGGAGCAGGCGCAGACACAGGAACAAGAGGACCTGTGTGCTACTTCAGCTCAGCTGCTGCAGCAGGGCTGGGAGGCAGGAGCCGCTCCCGGGAGTCAGAGCCAGGCCGCCAGGTAGACTTTCCCCCCCCCCCTCGTGCGCCCAAAAGCTAGGCCCGGCTGAGCACAGGTTTGCTCTCTTCAGTCTGTGTTGCCACACAGCAGAGACATGGGCGATGCAGGAGGAACTTTTTAACGCTTATTAGGAGAGAGGGCGACACACTGAGACCATCACAAATGCAGGCACTGTCGTGTGCCACCCAGATGTGGCCAGCGGTGTGTGTTCTGTGGGAAGAAGCACAGGCCTGGAGCCAGAGCGTCGGAGCCCGCCCAGCCCCGACAGAGCACTGCTCTCTGCTGCAAGAGACTTTGAAGCCAGGACTCCCCCACATGGCAACATCTCCCTGGTGGTCCCGAAGTATTCTGTAATTGGAAAAAGAAAATATATGGTGATTGGCGGGCAGGGAGGGTGACATCTTGAACCATTTTCAAGCGTTTGAGGCTCTGCAAAAGCTGAAACCTATTTCACCCAGCCCCTCTTCCTCTCAATTCTGACTTTTCTCCCCTATGGAGAAGGAGGAGGCCACGACATGTGCTTCCAATCCCCAGACGACCGCAGGCTCGGGGAAAGGTGTCCGAGCTGTGGCCATCCCGAGGCCCCGCGCCCCTGTGGTCGGCTCTTTCCTCTGTGCGTTCTCCTCCTACAAGAGGTGGTCATCATCCCCCGCTCTGGGAAGTAGTTGTGAACCACAGAAGAGTAGCAATTCTATGGCTGTGCAGTTTGGTAGGGTGAAAACTTGTGGGATTCCTGTCTCCAACTGGGAACCTGGTACCAAGAGCTGGGAGTAAGCAGCTCACGGGGCGCTCCTCCACCCACAGTCCCAGGGCCGCTCTTCCCAGACGAGGCTTCAGCTTCCTCTCTCTCAGCCTCCTGCTAGCCAGGGGTTCTTTGTGCTTTTCAGTGTATTTTTTCATTTGTAATTGTCACTAGATGTTGTCATGCAGGAGGGGCCGTGGGACATTTCAGCACGTGTTTGCAATGTGTGGTGACCAAATCCAGGTGACCAGGGCGTCTATCATTGATTATTTGTGACAGGGATACTCAGGACTCCTGTCTCCTGGCTGTCTTGAGGCACACAGGGGTGTTCACCCACGGCTCCTGCCACACTTACCCTCCTGCCACCCAGGTCCTGAACCTACCGTGAGCCACCACCTTAGGATGCTCAGGTCAGGATGGCAGCAGTCACAGACCCTTCTTGCCCCCTCTATGCCCCTTCCAAATCAACGGGAGAGGGTGCCTGGCACACAGCAAGCAGGAAACGTGGCCTGGGGACCAGGGCAGGGAGCAGGGGCTGCCACTTACCCCTGTGTCTTCCAGTCCCTCAGAACAAGAACTGGAGCCCCAATTGCCTGACCAAGTTCCTTTCCGCCTTGATGCCCTAAAACCCAGTTAGCGGTTACAGCCATGAAGTATGAGGGGCTTGTCGTGTTCAGCCTCCACTGTGAGGTTGAGGAAAACGTCTAGCTATGTAATGCAAAGCACTTCGGCCTTTTACCCAAAAACCTTGCAAATGTTACAAAAGCTTCAAATTTCCTAAAGAGTCTGTGCTTTGGCATCATACAAACTCTCTCTCTCTCTCTCTCTCTCTCTCTCTCTCTCTCTCTCTCTGTGTGTGTGTGTGTGTGTGTGTGTGTCCCTTTGCCCAAAGGCTAAGAAAATAAGACAAGGATGATCTTGGAGACAGTGGTCAACAATGCAAGTCTTTTGACAAAAAAAATAAAATAAAATAAAGGTAGCCTTGCTTTATGAATGCACTGCAGAAGCCCAATATAAAGCCGACCTATTTATGAGATTTCTAAGGCTCAGCCTAAAGGAGACGTCACATTGCCACTTTCTTTTTTCAGTGAAAATAACATGCGTTTCATTTGCTGTATGTTCTAAAAGTGACCGTGTGGTTTTAATTAAGACCCACACAATGTTAAAAGGCAGATCAAATGTATTTTCATAACATTCCCTTTTCCAAAGAAAGTCTCCTTCAAAGCTTCCCACCTACCCCTCTTCAACTATTTTTACTTTCACTTTGAAGTGGGTTCTTTGTATATTTCACTTGCTGGGAACGGGACTCTGGGCAAGCAGGGTGTCCCACAGTCATGCAGCGGACACAGAGAAGGGTCACCTTGTGCCCAGCAAGGGATGGCCCCACCATCTCTGGAGTGGGTGCCAGGTGTCAGATGCTCTGCTGGGCTTGGGGAAGGACAAGGAGCAAAATAAGTCGGGGTCCCTGACTTCTAAACCCATCTTGAGTGTGGGGGCAAGTGGAGAGCTGCGCAGGCCATCTCCCCAGGGTGGGAAGAGAAGCAGCCCTTTCTGGGAGGCCATGTGGAGCTGCCTCTGGGTGGGGAGGGGAGAGCAGAGTTAGGGGCACCCTGGCTGGACAGCAGAGTGCGGAGCAATGGCACCGTGAGCCAGAGACTGTGAAGTCGGGGTTCCCGATCCAGAGTCTGGGAACCTGTGGTCAGAAGATTGTGAGGAAGCGTCAGTTTGCAGCATTTGCAAATTAGAGGCTGAGGCCCTGCACACACACACACACACTCACAGAGCCAACACTAGCCAGGCTTTTGAGGATCTTCTTATGCACATGGCCTGCCCCTGGTCCCCCAAAACCCCAGACATCTGCTGTCACAGCACAGGGCTGTGCACTGTAACAGTAGGTGCCACTGGCCCCATGGACTCAGTTTCCCATGGGAGTGAAGTCATGATTTGTCTCTCCTCCCCCTCTTCCATGGCTCGAACACTTCCCTGGGGACCAGTGGAAGCCAAGCCCTGTGTTCACAGAAGGAAGCCGGGGGCAGCTGTGAAGGGGCAGCCACCCCTGCAGGCACTGAGAGGGCCCTGGCCCGCCTGGCTCCCTGGGGTCCTCAGATTCCCTCTGGCACCCCGATGTTTCTCCCAGGAGCAGTGCATCTGTGTCTCCAGGCACCTGCAGTATCTCTGACCAGAAGGTGTGTGAGGACAGGGACAGCCACATCTGTGCAGACCGAACCCAGACCGTTACCGCAGCAGCCACTGCTGCAGTCACCACTGCAGCCCTTGTCCCAAACTCTCGGACAGTACAGCGAGCTGCTCCGGGGACTACCAGGCCAGAGAATATTTTGATAATTAATCCACAAAGGACTTTCGCCATCAAAGCATCATTGGCCTTGTTCTTCTTCCTGTCCAAATTTGCCTTTCTACTCAGGGTGCTCTCCTCAGAGCCCCAGGGCCTGCTTGGTCTGGAAGCAGGAGAGGCAGTGCCCCAGCATGCAGTGAGCACAGGGCCTGCTTTTCCCACCAGCTCCAACCAAATAAAATGCAAATCTCCAAGCAGAGCCGCCCCTCCCCGCAGCCTGCTCCGGATGGTGTCTGCGGTTCGTTTTTTACAAGGGGCCTTTAAAAAGCTCCTGGCCCTCCGAAAGCTCCCAGCCCCCTTTGTCCAGATGGGCACGGAGGTGGCCAGGCTGCCCAGTTGATTGTGCGCCGCGAAGCCCTCCCCAGGAAGGCTGTGATTTATACGCTCAGACTTGTCACGGGGTGAAAGGAAGGGCCACTTTTTCATTTTGATCAAATGTTAGGTTGGAAAGCCACCCACTGCTGTAAAGTCAGCTGGATCTGTGGGCTGAGATGAAACACATTGCCTGCTTTGTTGCCTGCCGGGATGGTGCTTCGGAAGGCGACGTGAATGTACTTCCCCTGGCCAGGCTCACACTGGCAAAATGTGGGTCGCTGGGCCAGGAGTGGACAGGCCTAGCTCCAGGGGAGCTGGGAAGAGGGGGGAGGTGGCATGCGCTAGAGCTCGGCTCTCCTTCCGCCGGGCCAGCCAGACCTCTGAGTGGTCTGTGTTGCCTTGCCCTACCCCGCACAGCACAGCCCACAGTTCTACTCTTCGAGGGGTGCACACAGGTGTCACCAGCCCCTCCAGGCAGCGGCTCATGCTGACCCTTCCCTGATGCCCTGGGATTTCTGTTAAAGGTACCTACTGTCACTAGAGTGCATGTCCACCCTTCATGACACTATGTCTTAGCTGGACACAGATTCTCCTATACCTGGGTCATGGAACATCTGACGGTTCCCTGGGTCTGACCTGGAAGTTACAGACAGGAAAATGGCCTTTGTTTCTCTCTCCTGTGATGGAGATGGGGCCCAGCCCCAAACAGAGTCCTTCCCACTAACCCGTCCCTCCCTTCAGCTCCCTGAAGCCTTTCTAAGAATTTGGCAACCACTCAG
The DNA here is from genome assembly GCA_004027165.1 of Ctenomys sociabilis. Lineage (NCBI taxonomy): Eukaryota > Metazoa > Chordata > Mammalia > Rodentia > Ctenomyidae > Ctenomys > Ctenomys sociabilis. The sequence goes on from PVKA01029834.1 coordinate 16,037, forward strand.
GAAGCATCCTAGGACCCCTGGACGTCACTAGGCCCGCATGTACAAAGTCCTGCGTATGTGACGGATTACTTGATGGGAAACATAGCAGGAGCACTTGACTACCCCCGCAGATGGAGACTGAATCTGGGCCACCACAGAGGAAAGAGGGTGGGTTCAGAGGAAGGCAGGCAGTGGCTAGGAAGCTGCAGGCGTGACTGTTTGTGCCTAGGGAGGCCTGGCCTTAAACCTCTGCAAACAGTAGGATTGAAGCAGGGCTTTCTCAGAGCCGGGATCTGGATGAGAGGATGGAGAAGCAGCCTTATCTGTAGTCCCTGCAGTAGGAGGTGAGGTCCAGGACCCCAGGGGCCACAGAAGAGACAGCCAGTGTGACTGGGGCCTCCTGGCTCAGATGGGGGCCAGCAGCTGGGTGAGGCCTGTCCCCAGGACAGCTTGGCGGACAGTGGTCAGGTAGACGCACGAAGTCTGGGCTCTAGACTCCAAACGCTCAGTCTCGGGGCCTGGGCTCCCACGATGGTCGTCTCTGGAAGAGAAAGCGGGATTTTTCTGGGGAGCAGTGCTAGGACACGGCTGAATGACAACCCCATTGTATGCTGCAAGTCAGGCTCCTGGCCGCCCACCCAGCCTGAGCTCTCGAGCCGCTCCCCAGGTCCAACATGTGAGTGGCTATGTCCAAGGTGTGTGACCCTCCCTGCCAAGGGCAGCAACACATGGGCCACTGGGCCCCAAAAACGGGCCTGGCCAAGTTCTGACACAGTGCAAGCATGAAACACCCCTCAGACCCTGAAGCCAGAGTATGCAAAGCAGAGTGTAGAAAACCACAAAGAAAACCTTCCACAGCCATTATGTGTTGAAATGATACTGTCTTGGATATCTCGGGTTAAGTAAAATATGCTTTTAATTTCAGCTGTTTCCTTTTTGACTTTTTAATGTGGCTACTAGGAAAATCTAACAGATTCAGCCCAGCATTCATAGCTTGTACCCACTCTGCTATCAGACAGTGGTGCAGGCTTAGGCAATGCTGGGGGTGCTTTCTCTGGACGTAGAGGTCAGCTAGGCTGTGTGACAAGGGTCATGCTCAGACTCTTGCTGAACTCTGTGTGGAATAGGAAAAGCTGCTTCGGGCCAGCAAGATAGCACCGCCGGCTGCACTGGCCCCACCCTGGGCACGCTGACCAGGTGTGGTGGCTGAAAACAGGAGGATCACTGAGTACGAGCTGCAGAGTGAGACCCTGTACCAAATACATTTTAAGAGAGAGAGAGAGAGAGAGAGAGAGAGCTGCCTCATCTAAGCCAACCAAGCCACACAGGGAGCTCTCTTCCTTCACCCAGCCAGGGCAGGGCTTGGCAAGAGGACCCAGAGCACAGTTTGTCCCCACTGGTGTCTCCTTGGCTGGGTGCCCCTGCGGGTCCCCATCTGCACAGCTGCAGAGACAGCGCAGGGCTGATGTCCCTCCATAAATGCCAGCTGCTCCTGCGACAGCCCATCCAGTGGGCTGGGCCCAGATGCACAGGGTGTGCACCTGTGAGGCCGGGGGCAACCTCGCTGGGCTGTGGTGGGCTGTGCACACCTGCCCGCCAGATGACCCCGTGAGGTGCGGGCGCATTCCGCTCACTGCTTTTAGGTAGCTGGGTCTCTTCTCACATGCAAGAGGGGCACTGTGAGCCCCTGCCACAGAGGTGGAGGCTGAGGCAGGCCTTCCAAGTTAGAGCAGAGTAGGATGCCAGGGAAAGGGGACTCCAGAAGAGCGGGTCCTGCGTCCCCTAGCTCTTAGCCCCTGTCAGTGCCCTGACAAGGGTGGGGGTTGTCACCTGCTCTCTGAGATGGAGTTACTGGGCTACAGGTAGGACAAGGGACCCCTAATCTTCATGACAATGGCGATGATAATGCACTGCCTCTGGGGCAGACAGGGTCGTGGCACCCGGGGAAGGAAAGGAGTGGATTGACAGGGCAGTTAACCTCCCTGCTGGCTCCCTGGGGAGGAGAAAGGGCTGGGCACTGGGCAGAGAGCCGGCAGTGCATGTGAAGGAAAAGCTGCGCCTGGTAGCAGCAGCCCTGCGTCCCTGTGCAGGGTAGAGAGGTGCGTGGCGAGTCTCAGGCCATGTGGCCTCCTGGGCCCCCAAGGACAGGGAAGGCTTGCTGTGTCACCAGCTGAACTGCATCTGAGGGAGCAGGGTGTGGGGAGCAGCGGGGGGGGGGGACGCACAGAGGTGGAAGCTGAGACCCTCGTGTCGCCACCTGTGCAGAGGCCCAGAGGGAGCAGGGCAGTCCCATGCCCAGGAGGCACTGTGGCTTCAGGACCAGCACATGGAACGTGCTGTTGCAGGGCCCTGCACCGAGGCCTAACCCTTCAGCTTAGGCTCTACCCGATAGGCGTCCCCTTGCGGATTGTCGGGCACCTGACTGGAATTAAAAAGAAAGCAGGGCGTGAAAGCAGGGCTCTGGGGCCTGAGTCCTGAGGATGGTGTTAGTCAGTGCCCAGGCCCCACTGACAAATGAGTCACGCACAGGTGCCCGAGTCAGACTCCGGCACAGCAGTTGGCGGACACAGGCAACTTCTGGTGCCCCCCGAGGAGCCAGGCCAGGGGTGTGGACTCTAGGAGAGGTCCCCCCATTCAAAGAGATGGAGCCGAGGCCCGGGCGAGGGAGGTACAACCACGCTGGTTCCCGAGGGACAGCGAGCCGTGGCCCCTGAAGACAGAGGACTTTGCAGGGTCCCCCTATCCCACGACACCAGAGAGCTGCCTGAAGCCCGGACTTGGGACCCCGGAGGCTGTGACAAGTACCTCGGTGGACCCCAAAGCTCCGAGCTCTGGGCTGGCTGTGGCTTGCCCTGCGTTCCGGATTGTCCCTGTCTTCAGACAGCGCTAACTGCACGGCTGCTGACAGGCTGGAAGACCTTCAGCTGACACAAGTGTTTGCAGTCATCAACTGAAGATCTTTAGAAGGAAGCGAACTTAAGACATCCCGAGTAGCCTGCCCTAGTTATTGCATGGGCTGAAAGTAACCAGGTGTGCCCATAAAATTATTTTTCGTCTTCTGATTTATGAAGGTCTGGGATCCACAGTTTGAAATCTGCTGAGAGGGAGTGTTGGGTGGCTGCACGGGGCCTGGAACACTTCTACTTGCCTCCCACCCAAAGTCTGGATAACGCTGAGCAAGCCCTCAGGGTGTAAGTCGTCAGAGTCCCAGCGCTAGGTACCCAGAGGATGCGCTGCTCACTACACCAAGAAAGAGCTAAGGCTGCAGACACCGACCCCGACCCCGACCCCGACCCCGACCCCCACGGGCATGGCAGCCGAGCCCGGCCCGGGTACCTGTGTGTGCCTCGGCTTATCAAGAGGGGCCACAACGTGAAATGACTTAGAGACTCAGCGTTTTCAATGCTAGGAGGTCCTTCAGCTGGCGTAGACGTTCAACCTTCTGGACGAACGAAGGGTTACTTAATAAATGTCTGTGCAAGTTGTTAAGAAGACACGAACCTTAAACAAAAGAGGTGGGATCTGCGCATGAGGTCGGCTGTTGCCCACCGAGCGAGCTCACTACACTGCACCTGCGCGACCCGGAATGCCCAACAGCTGCAGGCTCCGAGACTGGAGGAGAGCGCCTGACCTGAGTCAAGGGCCAGCCCGCCCCCTCCACCAGCACGCTCCGCTGAGGCAGGCATTCCAAGGGCGCAGCGGGTTTGCCCTGTGCTGCCCACGGGCGCCAGCTGCGTAAGGTGGGAGGCGGACCGCGCGGTCAGTCAGTGAACGCCTTCTGCTTCCGCAGAGGGAGGAAGGTGCGATGCGCTTAGTGCAGGATGCGAGGGAAAGAAGAACCAGTGGGACAGGTGGGGTGAGGTGGAGCCGCAGAACAGAGGCCAAGCAGTCAGGAAACAGGGCTCCTGGGTGAAATTTTAAGTGTGCTTGGATGTGTGTGTGTGTGTGTGTGTGTGCGCACATGCACGTCTATCGTGGGAAAGCTATCTCTTCACAGACGGTTTACAATGTTCGAAACCATCAACCTGGGTCCTCGCCTGTCCTTTGGGTCTAAAACAGGTGGAGACACTAAAGACCGCGCAGACAGCTTCTCATGGGTGAGCATGAGCTCTGCAGCCGCCCTTGCGTCTCAGCCGCAACGCCTTCCGCATGCTGAGGACAGCCTTGCTGGATGTGCAGATGGGGTGAGAAGCACAGGGTTGCTGTGGGCCGGGAGCCAGGGCTCCGCATGGCCTCATATGCCAGGAGGGACCGACCGTGCCTACTTCAAATAATCGCCGGGAGCTGTGAAAACAAAACAGATGCAGGAAAACTACGAAGTACTGGTATTCATTTACACCTTCCTTTCGTGGCCAGGAGTTTGCCACTTCCTAGAATTAGTATATTGGGTGCCACTCGTGGATTTTGACAGGAGGGCCTAGCTTCAAAGCTGCCCTCACCAAACGCTAATTGCCAGCGTCCAGATGCCCTCCATGAGCAGGCTTTGCGGCTGGGAGCCTGTCCGAGACTCAGCAGGGGCATGAGGACACTCACTCTCCAGGCTCCAGGGACAGGGTTCTGCTCCAACCGCGAGAAGGCCGAGCTGGAAGTGAGACCTTGGCTGGTACAGTGACAGTGCTGTCACGCTGGGCCCTGTGGCTCTTGGTCAGGAGAGATGTAAGCTGAGGGGCCGACTATGGGGAGACTGGGAGGCCAAGGTCACTCGCGGGGGGCTCCATCTTGCTTTTCCCAGCTGAGCTTGCTATAATCCCCACTGGATACCTAAGGCAGCTGTAACCAATGGCCACAGGCAGCACAGCTTCAAGTAACAGGCATGCACTCCGCTTCAGTCCTGGGGCCAGGAGTCAGAGGATCTGGAGGGAGCCCCTGGGTCTGCCACCTTTGGGGTGCTACGAGTACCCCTTGGCTTGGGGCTGCACCACTCAGTTTGTCCTGGCCACTCCTCTTCTGTCTTCTCTTATTCTGTCTCTTAAAAGGAGCCTTGTCCTTGGACTAGGGATCCACCTTAAATCTAACATGAACTCCACCCAAAATCCTCACAGACATTTGCAAAAAATTGTTTTCCAGGGGAACAAGGTCACACCCACAGGCTCTGCTGCTGAGAAGTGGGCACTCCGTTTAGGGGACACCCCTTACCCTGCCATACAGCTCAAGAGTGGAAATGAATTCTCCTGCGGTCAGCGTGGAGTTCCGCCCAGTGGCCACCTGCCAGCCTGCACCCCTGCTGCGATCCAGGCACGGCTACAAAGGCAGGGCAGAAGGCGCCCATGCTGCTTTTCCCGGTTCCAGTGCTGGTCAGCCAGGGACAAGAGTTCGCCTTCTTCACCACTTTTTTGTCCCTGTGTCTAGAACACGGCCAGCACACAGTAGACCACTGGTGTATGCAGTCTCACCGCACACAGCGTGCATCTGTCTGCGGATTCTCCTCTCTCCTTTCCCCTCCCACAGCAGATCTGTGGTCCTGTGAGCATCTCTGGCTCATCGACAGGACATTTAGAAATACAGCAATTTCAAGGACCGCCTGCATGTGGCCTCCCCACCAGGGGACCCCGGGAGAACTGCAGCGGGCTCCAGGTACCTGTCGTAGTTACCTTTTAGAAGATCCTGTGAAGACAGTGCATGGACCCTGAATCCTGGCTCCCCGAGAAAACAAGCAAGGCTTCTGGAAGTGGCGGGTCCCACAGCCACCAGGTACCAAGATCAGTGTGACTATGTGAGTGTTTGAAGGTACCTGACTACAGTCTATCATGGACTCCTTAACACTGGACCCATAGTCAAGAACCCTAACTCAGTACACCAGCTTGTGTGACACCCTGTTGACCCCAGAAGGCACCAGGCAGGCTTCTCACCCTCGGGGACACAGGACCACATGTTAGCCTTGTCCTTGGAGGTATTCAAAGCAGCAACCAAAAGATCTCAATCAAAAGCACGCAGAGACCCCCAAACACAGTTCTGAACAGGCTGGGAAGAGCACACTCCCTTGCCGGGTAGGATAAGGCTAGACTGAGAGACCAGAGCGTCGCCTTGTTTGACCTCAGCCAGGAAAGTGCATTTCTAGCCTCAAAATGTCCTTCTGGCTAGCTTGTCCCAGAATGACCTGAGACAGCTGGGACCTCACCAAGAAGGCAAACCGGCAAATGTGAGCCCACAGGTGGGGGAGACTCTGGCCGCCTCCTGTGGCTTCGGGGATGTGGATCTTGTCCTCCTTCCCACGCCTACAGCTTCCAGGACACAGGAAGCTACCAGTGCCAGCCTCCAGGCAGCATCTTGGGGGAGCGCGACCTGTCTCGAGCCTCCCCGGGGTCCTCTGCAGAGGAGCCTGCAAGTTGTAGGTGTGCTTTGAAAAGTGTTTAAGATGACAACCCAGCCTGGAGCCGCAGTATGAGAAAGCCAGCCTGCTCCAACTCAGGCCACTTTGGGGGCGGCCGCAGGCGTCCCCTGCCGGGAGGGAGCGCAACTCTGAAGATGCCATCTGAAATCTGCAGGCCCCTAGGCTCTGAGAGGCAGACAGTGGGAGCAGCCATCCAGCTGGGAGCCTGGCCGGGACTTCATACCAGGACAGACACAAAGAGCAGCTTTGACTAGGCGACATCTGTCAGCTTGAAACAGAGCCAGAGGCAAGGCACCAACTCCAGCAGCTCAAAGGGAAGCACTTCTCCGCTGGGTTTTTGTCTGCAGGGAGCGCACAGGAGGGACTGGCAGCCTCTTAAGAGGAAAGGGGTTTCGCCTTTCAGAGGGGCGGGCGTCTGCGAAGGGGGAGACCCTGCCCACCCCGTCCCTACCCGGGAAGACCCTGCTGGCCAGGGCTCCTCTGGCAGGGTCCGCTTTTGTTTTCCTCATTCACTTTAAGTGTGTTTTTAAGCACACAAATAATACACGAATACCATCTTGGTGACACGGATCCCACGTTGCCAGGCAACGCGCCCTGCTTGGTGATGCCTCACCAGTGCCCGCCTGCCGCTCTGTGCTTGTCCTGATCCCCAACCCTTTGACCCCCGCAGTAAGCACAGGCCCACAGGGACGCGCAGGCGTGACTTCCCCAGGCCATGTGGAGGCCAGCACACCCTCCTTCATCTGGCCACTCTGGTATTTTGGCAATCCCATGTTACCGTGTGTGTCACTGCACCCCGCTCACCACAGGGACGGGGCTGCCTCTGTGCGGCACCAGGGCAGCAGGCCCAGCACCCAGCAAGCCTCAGCCCCAGTTTCAGCTCATGTTGGTTCACTGAAATCTCCACCCCACGCAGGCGGCCACAGCACCCTGCCCAGGCACCCTGTGCTCACTGCTCCTGACAGAACTGTTTACATACTCACAGAAGGGGTGACCACAGCCCCAGCCCACACCCAGCAGCTGTGGGAGGCCCCGCTGTCATGGCTGTGCCTTCTAGATTCCCCCTGGGGCTGCTCCACCAGGCTGTATGCATCCATACATTATGTTTTAACCTCAGTGCAACTGACTGACAGAGTTGGGTCCTTTCTAAGTTTCTTCTAAAATATCAGAAGAATGAAGCACTTTGCCCAAGTGATATGCATCTGCATGTGTGCATCCCTGTGCTTGTGTGTACAGGGCACCCATGGAGGCATACATGTGTGTGCAAGTATCTGTGCACATGTGTTTACTATGAGCACTGTGCTGTGCATGCACACAAGTTCTGTGTGTGTCTGTGGATATGTGTGTGTGTGTGTGTGTGAGTTGGTGTGTCTTCTATGTTCTTACATGCTTATGTTGTGCACCTGGGCGTGCAGGCTTGTACACATGACTATCACAAGGACACATACCTGTGTCCTTGCGTGCAGGTTTGTGTTTGTTTCTCCAAGGCACAAACTCAGAAGTGGGACAGGGTTGGTGCGTTTCAGTCTTCACCACCTCTGGTATGCTTGTCTGATTCACTTGTTGGGAGTGAAATGGACCTAAGGAAAGTATCTTCAGGGCTGGGTGGAGTGCTCCAGCCCTTTCCCATGGTGCTCCAGCCCTTTCCCATGGTGCTCCAGCCCTTTCCCATGGTGCTCAGGCTCTACTTCTGGCTGAGAATTCCTGGGATCTTGGCATTTGAGGCCACACCCCTGCAGGTCAGATTAACAGCACAAAGCCACCACAGCCCCATAATCACCTTATCATTCCTAAGTTTAAATGGAATTCCCTGTGCACCCGAGGGATTTCACTTTCCCCTCCCAGCCCTGGCTTTGCAGGGCCTGAATGAGCCTTTCCAGGCGAATACTTTCCCATAAAGATGCGATTACTGGGCAAAGAACCCAGGCCCAGGCACAGAGGATCCTAAGCCTTCTTGCCTTTCTGTGGCCTGCAAAGTCCTGCATCCCTGCCGGAAAGCCGGCATTGTTTCCATTCTTTCACTAAAGAGCCCCTTGTGGAGGGGACCTTGTGGCCCACCGAGTGACTCTGCCTTGGAAGACATCAGGCATCTGTGTGGCTGGCGAGTGCCAGCCAGGTCCAGAGCAAGGAATGGTTTCAGCTCTGCTGTTCTGTCTGGAAACAATCACAAAACACAAGCAACAGTGGCAAGCAAGCAAACCCCACAGAGCAAGAGAGGCACCGCCATGGGCAGAGTAGCCCACACCAGCAGCTCCTGCAGGGCAGTCTGGCCTCAGCCTTCTCTGAAGCCCAGGAGACACACAGAGCACAGCTGCAGACCCAGCCCAGGCTGCAGGCCAGGGTGTGGTGGGAGGAGCGCCCTGTGCCAGCTGCTGCTTCTGGGCCCCAGTAGAGCCCTCCCATGCCTGACAAAGTCCACCCTCAGGGTTCACCCCTCATGGCCTTTTTGGAACCGCTGGGAAACTGAGGACCTACAGGGCAGAGTCCAGGCCCTTCCTGCCCTCTGCAGTGTCCCCAACATGGCCACCTGAGGGGAGCCCAGGACAGACATGCTGCCTTGGTCAGCTCTGCAGCTGGCTATACAGGCCAGGGACACCATGGGACCTGGATGTTAGTTTGTAACACCCAGAGAACTAGTAGCCTGCAGCCACAGAGTTCTAAGTCCACCCACCATCCGCACATTCAACCAAACACCCATCTGCCTATCCATCCACCCATCCACCCACCCATCCCCCATCCATCCATCTACCAATCCACCAGTAGGCCTGCGCCGGGTCCTGTGCCACAGTGGTAGGGTGACCGCAGAGCTCGCATTCACTGGGAGAGCTGCAATGCCTTGCACCCAGGCTATGTCCATGTTCACAAGCATTGAGTGAATGGAAGATTACACAGTCTGAGGTGACCGGAAAGTGGCAGGTCACACGGGCCCTTCGGACCTCTCCACAAAGCCTAGATCAGGACCCACAGGCAGGAGACAAGGTCAGGAGCTAGTGCCCCAGCTCCACCTTCTTCCAGGACCCTAGAGCCCTCCCTGATGGTCAACCAATGCCAAAGCCTACCATGGAAGGTGCTAGCTTGATCTGAAGCCACTCACCGGCCTGTGTCTTGGGTGTGGGCAACGTCTTGCCCCAGTGGGCACAGCAGCAGATCTAAGAAGTGGTAGGGTCACTGCTACAGGGGAGGGAGCTTCCAATGTCCTGGTGTGCAGAGGTGTGATGGCACCCAGCAGTATTTCAGTGTCCTTTTTTTTTTTTTTTTTGAAATCAAAGAAATGTGTGAAGACTCTTACCACCAAGGGTGGGTGGATGTTTAAAGTGATCACGTGGCTGATCACCCAGATTTGATCATTGCAGGCTGCACCCAGGTGGTGATTAGGGATCAATTAAAGATCTGTAAAAATTAAGACCCAAACTGGTGGAAGGCACTGAGCAGATAAGCCCAGAGAGGGACTCTGTCCCAAGAACAGGAAGTGGTCCTGTCTGGCATGAGCACCTGTGCCCCATTGCACCCTCTAGTGGTTGAGCTCAGAAGTGTCCTAGGCTCCAGCCTGGAGTTGGCTGTGGTGGGAGTGGTGGTGGTGGGAGGGCGTTGTCCTGGCTTCCTCTAGGACAAGGGATCCAGCCCAAGTGGAGCATCTGCTCTGAGCCTGGTGCTGGGAAGTGGGGCAGCCCAGCTTCCCTCCTCAGGCGGGGGCATTTGCCCCAGGTACTCTGGTGGATTTGAGCCTACTGCCAGGTGTTGCTTCAAATTCTGTTTTCCAAAGAAACCAAGAGCCTAGATTTCCACACACTGCCTGTGATTGGTAGGAGTGGCAGCCACCACCCTCCTTCCCCTCGGCCCCTCCCGGCCTTGCTCTTTCGTCTTCTCCATGGGTGGGATCGTGTCTATGGGCTGAGTTGGTCTCTGCGAGGTGCCATGCTGCCCTGGAGAAGGTGCCCTGGCCTCAGCAGGGTCCCAGAAGTGCCAGCACTGCAGAATGCTTCAGCCTGGCTTGGTGTCCCCTCCCGCCCCATCTTGGGTGCCTGCCTCGCTCACCTGGGCTCAAGTACAGGGGCTGTGGTGCCTTGTATCTCTGTGTGGGCAAAGTGCCGGTGTCACATGCAGCTGGAGGGAGAGACACAGCCACCGCAGCACAGAGGACACGAGATCTGCAGGGGTGGGCACCTTCAGCCACTGAGGGAGCCCAGGACAGACATGCTGCCTTGGTCAGCTCTGCAGCTGGCTATACAGGCCAGGGACACCATGGGACCTGGATGTTAGTTTGTAACACCCAGAGAACTAGTAGCCTGCAGCCACAGGGTTCTGACTAAGTCCACCCACCATCCGCACATTCACCCAAACACCCTTCTGTCTGTCCATCCACCCATCCCCCATCCATCCATCTACGAATCCACCAACTCATCCACACATCAGTCCATCCATCTAGTTATCTATCCATCCATCCATCCATCTATCTACCCATCTACTCAACCATCCACACACCCATCCATTTACCTAGCATCTATTCATCCATCTGTTCATGTGTCCATCCATCTAGCCACGCATCCATCCACCCATCCACCTATCCACCCACACATACATACATACATAAATACATACATCTAACCATCCATCCATCCATCTAACCATCTATCCATCTGCCCATCCATTCATTCACCTAACCACCCATCCACACACCTGTCCACCCATCCATCCATTTCCATTTGCTAGCCTGGGAACTGCAGAAGAAAGGGATACATTCTCCCCTCCACGGTTCCCCAGCATCCCTGCATGCTGAGCAGACAAGGCAGCATGAGAACAGGGATCAGGGAAGGCAGGGAGCCAGGAAGACTGCAGCAGGGGTGAAGGCAGCCTAGGAACAATGGGAGTGCTAGAGAGCTGGGGGAGCACACTACCTCTACTAAATGCACCATGCTCCTCAGAACTCACACACCCCCTCCATCACACCTTGGCATTGTGGTTTCTCCCCAGATTGTGATACTGAGATCTTAGGGACTTGGTTTCACTGCCTTCCATCCCCAGTACACATAGCAGGTGTCCTAGGAGCTGTCCTGCAGTACCCCACATGGAAAGGATCTGTGAGAATCACAGTCTGGTTGGCTAGGCCTGTAGGAGCAGTCCCTGATTGGCTGACCCTGAGAGAGTAGTGCTCTGGTTGGCCAGGCCTGTTGCAGTAGTGCTCTGATTGGTTAGGCCTGGTTGATTGGCCCTATGGCAACTAGAGTCTGATTGACTAGACCTGTGGGACTAGCTTTCCAATTGGCCAGGCCTGCATAAGCCACATTCTGATTGGCCAGACCTGAGGGAGCAGTGCTCTGGCCAAGCCCAATGCACAGTTCACACCTGAGCCTAGTTATGGGTCCAGACCTACACCAGCAAGGTGGGGACTGGGGCTGGGAAATTCCTCCAGGAAAACTGAAGATCTGTTGAACATGTCACAAGGACTTTTCATGGCACAAGTACAACAATGAGCCAGGGTAGGTAGGAGAAAATAGGAGAGAAAACAGGAGATAGACCCGCGCGCCCTGCGCTGAGCCATCTGAC
>PVKA01029835.1:0-27896 GCA_004027165.1 Ctenomys sociabilis
TCTGAAAATGTCCTGTGCTTCTAGATTTTAAAGTTAATCATATACAAAATACAGTCTTCATAAAGATTCAATATCATTTCTAAATGTTTATTTGTGCTAATGATGCTATCCAGAGGAAAAGGAAAAGGTGTTTTCTGCTTGAAGATAGTTACTGGATATTTCTAGCTACATTAAAAATAAAATATGGTTTCAAACTGGAAAAAAAAAAAAAAAAAAAAAAAAAGTGAGGACTGTGATTCACACATTAAGTAATTTGCACTTCAATTTCTGTAGGTGGCAGGCAGCCATACAGGTTCTCTTAAGAGTGAAGTGGTATGTTCGGATTAATCTTTCTACCACCAAATACTGACACATGGGTTCCTGTTTGCTGGCACTTTTCATTTCATTCAAGCTCATCCAGATTTATCCGCTTCTGCACAGCTGCTGGGAAGCAGGGAGGGAATGACATTCACTGCAGAATAGAAGAAAATAGAAAGGCTGAGTTGTCCAATGCCACCATGCACAGGAGGCAGAACTAGAATGGGAACCCAGCTATCTTCGCTACCCCCAGTAGGGGACACCTTCCCCTGAGCTCCTCTGGTTTAGGGCCATATCTTGGACACTGTGTGAGGTAAATCATGAGTAAGGAAGAGAAACAGCTCCCAATACCCATGGGAGTCACAGTGTGAAAATAGCCTGCATGCCAGAAAGACACGCAGAAGGGGCAGAGAAGGGAGCAGCTGCAGCCTTTAGTTAGTCACATAGAAGGGGCTGGTGAAGGACCCCGGGCTTCATGGAGGAGGGGACGGTGCAGTAGCTTTGAGGAGTGAAGCAGAACAGAGCTGGGGAGAAAGGAAGGAGGCAGAGAGACCCATAGAAATTTTGCACCTGAGAAAAAAGGAAAAACTGCTGGCCTCTTAAGTGTTTGTCAGTGGTCTTGGTGCTGTTATCCATGTGGCTCCTGGCAGTGTGGCTTGGCAGGGGCCATGAGGATGGGAACACAGGACCTGGGTCCGTTTCTCTCTTCCTCCTTTCTTGCACTAGAGGGCCACCCTAGAAGCCACAAATGTGTGGGTCCCAGATTCTTCCCTTCCAACCTCCCCCAGACATAAATCACAAGTGATTTCATTAAATGCACCTCCTGCTGGGGATGTTGGCTCATAATTCCTCTCTGATTAACCCCCACTACCCCGGTGAGTTTATAGGCCAAGAGAGGGAGGGGCAGAAGGGGAGGGTAAAAGGAGGGATGGGGAATCCCAGGCGGGTGATGGATGCCTCTGTCAGCCCAGCTCGTATTTATTAATAGTCTTAATACGGGAAGCAATAAAGGAAGAGAGGGATTCTATTAATTAAATCATTGTTATAATTAACTTTCATTAAAGGAGGATCAATAAAGAGGGGTTGAGATGGAGCGAGGAGAGATCCATTATCTCTAATTTCCTTGGAAGGGATTCAGGGAACAAGATGGGTTGCTAGGATACAGAGATGTGAGGGAAGGAGGAAGGATGTAAGATGTCATCCAGGTGGGGTTGGAAGGTTTCAGGTGGATGAAGAGAGAGAACAGGGAGGGGTGCACACCCAGGGGCCCTGGAGGGAATGGAGGGTATGGGTAAGGAGCTCTTGGGTGGAGAATAAGGGGGCCATGGGCATGTGAACTGGGCAGGGCACCCCAGGGAGCCTTGGCAAGCACACAGATCCTTAATAAATGTTTTATGGTGCTGTGGCTGTGTCTGGCTGGCTTGTGAAGCTGGTTAGAGTGGATGAATGTTTTGTGATGTGGAGTCAGAGGGCATGCAGGTGTGTGAGATGACAACAGAGGGAGTGGGAGGCAGGGGTGGAATAGAAAATGGCCTTCAGAGGGCTTTGTGGGTACTCAAAGGTGTGCATGCTTCACAGGAGTCGTGCCTATCCTCTGGCATAGGCACAGTGGCAGTTGGGAGGCAAAGGTGTGTGTAGAAGCCCCACTGCTCTTCCTCAGCAGCCCCAGCCCTCAGGCTTCACTGTGAGCAGAACCCCCAGATCTGTCGCTCTGTTCCACTGCAATGTACTCCAAGCCAGACTGCCCACTCAGGCGAAGGTCCTTTACTTGTCCTCCTAGAGCCGATGGCAGGCACAGCAGTTAGCACCTCCCTCGGACCCCTCCTGTACATTCTGAGTCTCACCTTCTGAGAATACATTTTATGACAACAGTTACACATCATATAAATATATTTGTCCAAACTACAGATAAGAGAGAAAGGGTATGGGAGGAGGGGAAGCTCTTATTGCTGTGGAGGGCTTTGGGAAAAGGGCTAGAGATGAGGACATGTAGGATCACCCCACCCTCACAGAAGGCACAAATACATTATTTCATGTGAGGGTACAGGGGTCTGGGGAGGCAGCAGGGAGAAGCAGGAGACAGTACAGGAAGCCTCAAAAATACAAAACAAACCTCTATATTAATATCTAAGATATTAATTCTACAGAAAAGGCTAGAATGGGGTATGGAGGGCAACCAGGGAACAAAAAGAGGAACCAAGGAAACAGAACCAAAAGATTCGAAGATCAAGGTGTCCATACTACTGTCCCTATGCAGGCCCTAGGGAAAACTCAGGTAAACAAATACAAACCCCAAATAAGAGAGGAAGGAGTGCCCCAGGAATTGGCTTTGGGGCATCAGAGAGTATATATCAGAAGCAACCCGGGCTAGGAGTGGATTCTAACCCCACAGGTCTCCTGAATCCTGGGTTCTTCCAAAACCACTTTCAGTGGGTGGTTAGCCACTGCTTCCAAAGAAGACCCTGGCCAGGACAAAAAGCCAGGTAGGATAAGATGAAGTTAGCAAGCTGGGATGGAACAAGGGCACACAGGAGTGGTTCTTATGAAACAGGGTAACATGGAGCCCATTGGATGGCAAAGTGGATGCCTGTGTGTGTGTGCATGTCCACACATGTGCTAGGAAGGGGTGACATCACTCAAAGGTGAAGGGGTCCTGGGTGCTGAAAAAGAAGTGTCCGTCCATGTGGTCCTCCAGGGCATCCTTGTCGCTCTCAGCAGGAAAGCGCTCTTTACAGATAGGACATTCCTTCCATGATGGGGTGGCAGTGCCCCCAGTGCCAGCCTCAGACAGAGGATCCATGGCAAAGCCACTAAAGAGACACAAAGGGGGACAGGAGAGGATCAGAGCGCTCTGTTGCCTTCTTGACTTGCAGACCTGAGAGCAGGACCATACGTCTTGGTGCCCAGATGGCCCTGCTCCTAAAGTAGCATCCTAGTCACTCTCTGTCCCACTCTTCTGCAGCATCTTTCTCCTCTCAGTACAGGATGCCTTAGCTTTCCCGATCCCCTGGTTGCTCTTCTAGAGGACCTGCTGGTCTCTGTAGTGCACAGCCCATCCCCCAAGCTCTTGTGCTTCTCCCTCCATCTCTGTCTGCTGCCTAATGAGGCCGAAAATGAGTCTGACATCATCCTTCATCTCCTGCTCCAGTTGAGAAGGATGATAGCATCACCCCTCCCTTCCCTGAGCCCACTGCAGGCCAAGCAGAGCCAGGGCTTGAAGATAAAAATCTCTCTTCACATGCCCTGTGTTCTTGGCCCAGGGCACAAAGAAGAGGCTGAGCTGGACGCCCGAACCCCTCGCCCCGGGAGAGGCCCTCCCAGGGAATCCCCAGGGAATAGGGTCAGCATCTCATGCAGCCACTTGCTGGATCTCAGGCTTCTTTCTGCTCCTATCCCTGGGGGCTGGGTTACCTCCCTTCCTCCCTTGAGAAGCCTATGTTACCTACCTTGTGGTTGGGGAGGGGGTAGGGGCAGAAATGAGGGGATGCAGGGCAATTTGGGCTCCATGGAAGATGGTGCTGGAACAATACAGAAGCCAGTTAAAGGCAGGGCCTTGGAGTGCAAGATGAGGGGAGAGATTACCTGAAGGCACCTGGCATTTGGGATGATGGGTAATTTTCTATATCAATCATACCTGTATTTCCTTTTTTTTGGCTAACGCCAGGAAAGGGGCTACTGAGGATGGTATGGTGACTATTCACATGGACGTCTTTGCCCACTGACTTCCTCCCACCTCCCCTCTGTTGTCCCCTGCCATACTTACCTGGCCATGTCATAGAAGGCAGTGCCCAGTTCAGGAAGCAGCAAGTTAGCCTCCTCACCCCCACTCTGCACAGCTGCCATCAAAACTGATTTCTCGTCCTCAGCCTCCTAGGTACCACAGAGACATGGATGGGTTTGGGGATGGGGCCTTCTCGAGAGGAAGCAGCCCACTGGGATATATAGGTGAAGAGAGGCCAAGTCTGGGACAGTGGGCAGAGAGGCCATGGGAACAGCGAGGCAGGGGAGGTTCTGATGGAGGCTGGAGGCTAAGGGGAGGAGGAGCTGCATAATTGGGGTATTGGGCTGGACTGGGTTTGGGGATAGCATCCCTTGGTGGCTTTGAAGAGAGGCTGGGCCTGCTTCTCCCCTGAGAATAA
Source organism: Ctenomys sociabilis (assembly GCA_004027165.1). Taxonomy (NCBI): domain Eukaryota; kingdom Metazoa; phylum Chordata; class Mammalia; order Rodentia; family Ctenomyidae; genus Ctenomys; species Ctenomys sociabilis. Next base: position 4,437 of record PVKA01029835.1, read on the forward strand.
GGAGAACTTCGGGGGCTAGAGGTGTAGCTCAATGACAGAGCACTTGCCTAAGCATGCTAAAAACAAAAAACAAAAACAAAAAAAGAGAGCCCTATGTGACAAGACTTTCTTGGGGGGCTGGAGCCTTGGGTGTGGCCCTACCCACTCTTTCCTGCTTTCACTCTCACCGAGTCAGAGCTGCTGTCCTCAGTTGGCCCTGAGAGGTGGGAAGCAATGGGAGCTGGCTGGCTGATGACAACGAGAGGAGAGGCCTCTCGGGGCCCAGGAGGAGAGGAGTCTGGGTCTCCATGCTCACACAGGCTGTAGGATGGGAGTCTCATGTCTTCTGGGGACTCATCCTCTGAGTCTGTCAGGGCTGTCGGGCAGCCTGCGGGAGAGGAGGCAGGCAAAGAAGAGAGAAGGGTGTGTTTGCTAGAGGGCTGGATCAGTTATATCTCCTCTGAGGACCATAGTGAACTACACAGGGGCTGGGGGTTGGGAAGAAAAAAAGACCAAAGAGAAGGCAGGGGCAACTTTCAGGGGGGGAGGGGAGGTGTCACCAGATTAGGGGTGTACAGACTCAGCCCTGCAGTGGCCTCTTCGTCTTCTGTGGCAGCATCCTCATCCCACTTCTCATCTGCCACTTTCTCCAGGCGGGCCTCCAGCTTCCTCATGTACTCTAGCAGTTCCTGGAGTTGAGAAGGAAAGAAGCAGGTGGCAGAGGCCAGAAAGATGCCAACCTTGTTGGCCCACACAGCCTTCCCTTGCTCCTCAATGAACCCGCTGCTCCTTAGGCTTTGAAGCCTTTACCACAAAGTGGGGTGGTGTAAGTGGGTCCCTGCACCCAGGAGCCTTCCTTTACTCTTCACATCCCTCTCGTCTCCTAGCGACCCTCCCCTGACCTGTCAATTGAGTTAAGAAAAGGAACTAGAGTGCCCTTTTAGTCAGTGGGCCCTCTTAGAGAGTCCAGGGATGACAAGAAAGCAACAGTTTTGATTTTTCAGGTCCTCAGCTCTGACATCAGGGATGTGAATCACATGTCCTTACCTGCTTCTCAGCCTGCAACTGCTCCTTTTCCTTCTGGAGCACGCGCAAGGCTGACCGCAGCTCCGTCAGCTCCCGCTTACTCTCTGACAACTGCACCTGAGGAAAAAGAGCTGGTGGAACCTGGAGTCTCCAACGTGCCTCCAAGAACCCAGGCTCCGGACCTGGACCAACAGTGGAGAACCAGGTGTCCCCACACCTCAGTGCCTCTTCTGCTCAATGCTCATCCTCCAAGGGACCCTTCCCTAGCTACAGAGATGAAGTCTGAATCCTAACCTCTGTTTCTCTTGGCTGGCTGCCCTAGGCTGCTATGCAGAGCATGACCAAGGCCATTCTGTAATTCCAGGTGCAGATGTGTGCCCCGAGAGCAGAGAGGACACCATGCATCTAACCAATAGGGGCTGGGAGGTGTGCGAGCTGCCACCAAACACAGATGTGGGCAGCTAGCACTTCTGAGCCACTAAAGACACAGCAGAAGGACACATGAGGGGCCTGTGGTAGCTGGCTGCCTCACCAGGCTGGAATCTTTTTCCCGGGCCAGTTCTGTCTTGAACACTTGGTTCTGGGTCCTCTCCTCCTGCACTGCCTTCTCCAGCCGAAGGATCTCTGCACTCAGCTTCAGGATCTTGTCCTTCTCTGCCTGGAGGTCAGTGAAAGGAGAATGGGAAGGTAAGGGGAAGGAACAGAAAGGGCACCAGGAACAGTGCTAAGGGTCACTGGATCTCTCCCCTATTGAACTGAATTGCTTCTGGAGCAATTTCCTCTTTTTACTGCCTATCCCTGCCAAACAAAGGACAGGAAGGCTCTCTGCTGCTCAGTAATGGCATTAGGGCAAGGCCTGGTGCTTAGGGTGGAAATGTTTCCGTGTCAAGGCTGGTAACTAAGGGATGTTGCTATGGTGGTCAAGGATTAGGACACATTGGTTAGGGCCTAGTCCTGCTTTGAAAGTAAAGAGCACCTCCCTCTAAGCTCTGCTTCATCCCTAACACCTTTGAGACTTTCAACTCCTTCAAGAGCGCCAGTAGAAGTGTCTACAGAGGTGGGAATAGGAGCCAGGAGACTACCCCTACCCCACTACCTCCATACTCTGCAGCAGCCCAGCCCGATCCTTGCTCCACTGGCATTTTTCTTCCTTCAGATGCAGAGTGAGCTCAGCCAGCCTGCCATTGACTTCAGCCACTTCCAGGCGGCTGCGGTGGAGTTCGGCTATGGTGCGATCTCTGGCTCCTGCTGCACTGGCCAACTCCTCCCCAAGAAGGGTGGCTTTCTGCTGGCTTGAGGCTGCAAGCTCCTGGGCCCCTCGAAGTTGTTCCTTCAGGGGCTCCAACTCAGCCTCAGGACAGAGAAGGAGACAGAGGTCAGGGATTCAGTGAATCATTTGTAAGCCAGTCCTCCATCCACAGCATAAACCCTCAGATTATGTGGTGTCTTTAGCCATGTTTTTCTCCCTTCTCTCTGTCCACCTTGACTTCTCTGCAGCGATCAATGTTCCCTGTTCCCTGAGGCCTTCACTCACCACTCGTCGTTGGGCCTGGCCTAGGCTGTCCTTCATCTGAGCCACCTTGTCCTTTAGTCGCTGAGCCTGAACACTGTGCTCCTCTTGCTGGCCCTTGGCCTCCTGCAGCTCCAAATTTAAGCGACGGTTCTCCTGCTGTGCCACCTGGAGCTCCGTCTGATGAAAGAAGAAAGGAGAATGAGTGCTGGGTAACTAGGGAGAGAGGATGACCCCAGCCAAAGTGATGGGAGAAGTCAAGGTCCCATTTCTCACTTTTAATACAAGTCCAAACACACTCAGCTCTTGTGTCCTCCACTCAAATGGCCTCTACCCTGAACATCCAGTCTCCATCTCCTGAACAAAGTATCCAGCATCTTAGCCTAGAGTCTTAACAGGTAGCTATCCCATGCTACACTTCTGTTTTCTCTTAAATCAACCATTTTTTTTATTATTGCCACAAGCACATTAGCTCTGGCTCTGGTCACTTCATGCTTGGGTGACTGAATAACCACACAATGTTTATTTTCTACAAAGTAAGTAGATAAATCTTTAAGTACATCAGTTTTGTTTATTTGTTTTTGCTTTGGAGACAGGATCCCACTCTGTAGTCTAAGCTGGTTTTGAACATGCTCTGTAGTTCAGGCTGGCCTCAAATTCATGGTGATGCTCTAATTGCTAAAGTACAATTCTGTAAGTACATGTCACCCTTACTTGAAAATGATCAGTACTTTCCACTGCTTAAAGAATAGTCTAAACCTGGCATGGTGGCACTCTCCTATGGTCCCAGAACTTGGGAGGCTGAGGCACAAGGACCATTGTGAGTTTAAAACCATCTGGGGCTATAAAGTGAGCTCGAGGCCAGTGTGAATTGCATAGCAAGACTGTGTCTCAAAAAGACAAAAAAATAAAATAAATAAAAAAGAATAGGCTAAACTTGAGCTCCTCTACAGTGTGACCTGTGCCACATTTCATGTTCTTCACACATTCATTCAGCTGCTCTGAGCATCTTGGCTTCTAAACTTTTGCTTATGTCTTTCTCTGCTCCTATAATATTCTTTCTCTCCTCTCTGTCTACTCGAATTCTACCCATTCTTCACTGCTGAGGAAAGGGTTTTCAAACCATCTTCTCCTTGGTTTTCTGAAGAAGCAGCTGAAGGATTCTTTAAATATCTGATATGAACTTGTTCTTTTTTCAATGCAGTTTTGAGAATCAAACCTAGGGATAAGTAACCCTGAGCAAACCCTATGCCCACATTGTGAACCTGTTCTAAATTATTAAAATTATGGTTAAAAGTCAAATAAACTTGTAAATTAACATACTGGGGATCATCAACCCATTGGCATATGCTCCTAGGTTAATTCATTTCTGTGTAAACCTCAGAGTAAAATTTCAATTCTATTTTCTATTGAAATGAAAGTAAACTCATCATTTTCACTTACTTAAATGTGACTCAAAGTATTCTCAGTATTGTAGAAACAAAGCAAAGACACAGATTTTTTTTTTTTGGTGTATGTGACACTAGAACTGAACCTAGAACCTCCAACCTCCTAGAAAGTATCAAAACAAAATACAGAAGTACATTAGCCTCTACAGCTACAGTCATCCATAATCCTTAATCCTAAAGCTTAGTATCCATCAGAATTATTTTACTGCTTTCATTATAAGTAAATGTTACATATTTCAATTCATAAAAATAAGCTGAGCCGGGCATGGTGGCATATGCCTGTAATCCCAGCACTCGGGAGGCTGAGGCAGGAGGATTGCTGTGAGTTCGAGACCAGCCTGAGCTACAAAGTGAGCTTAAGGCCAGCCTGAACTGCATAGTGAGACCCTGTCTCAAAAAGACAAAAAAAAAAAAAAAAAAGAAAAAAAAATAAGCTGACACTACTGCTTTTGCCTATTCAGTCAAGTTCCACACAATGTATGACTTCATTGTCAAAGAAAGAGAGTTCTGTAGCTAAAAGGGTTTAGCAGTATTAGGCTAGTTCTTGCCCTCCTTTTCAGAGGACTAACAAAATAACCTCTTAGCTATCTTTCTGGGGTACCATAATCCTGATTTAGCTTCCCCTTGTGACACTTCTTATATTTCACTTGGATGAATCCTGATTTAGGTGTAGGTAGTGTATTTGGAGTACAGCGCACACAGGGTCTTTCCATTTTTATCCCTGCTGGTGCCTGGCACTAAGAAGGGATTCAGTGAATACCAGCTGAACAACTGAGAATGTAAATCAGCTGTGACCCCCTTACCTCACTTTGCTCCTTGTCTGCCTGGACTTCCTTCAGCTGTCCCAGGAGCTTCTCCTGTTCCCGAGTCAGGGCCTTCACTGTGTCTCTAACTCTGAAAGTATAAAAGAATAAGATAAGTAACAGCTACACTCTTAATTCACTGATAAGAGACAACTGCCATAATAATGTCTATAAATATCATGTATGCACCTTGTACAATACAAAAACATTATGAAAACAGTTTGCAATGTACTAATTTATCGAATCTGTCCTGTTAATTTGTCTTGAAACTGTCTCATTGATTTTGTACTTCAATAAAATAAAATAAATAAATAAAATAACTCTGAAAGTGGGGGACAATATGTTGGGTCATCTGGTCACTTGGTGAGGACCTCTGTCCTATTCCCTTCATTGGTCTTCCTCTAGGCCCACACGTCTATCTCACTCTACAATCCTGAAGTCACCATACCAGAGGACCCAGTTCTAAGTTTCAAAGAGCCAAGATTCTGGTTCTACAGCACAAATGATTTTCTACTGCATAAACAATTTTCTTCCTCTTCACATATCATCATGTATGCATGCAGTGACAGTGGGAGGGGTAGGGGGTGAGGGTGGTACTGGGAATCGAACCTAGGCCCTTCACCCGGAGGTATATCTCTGGTTATTTTATTTTTTATTTTGAGACAGGGTCTTGTTAAGTTGCCCAGGTCAGGCTTACACTTCTGATTCTTCTGCCTCAATCTCACAGAGTACTGAGTTCATAGGCATGAACCACCATGCCTGACCTTTATATATCATTTTAAGGAATGCCTGCTAATGAACTTCCTGGTTGTCTTTAATCAAGAGACTAGAATCTAGCTAGACTCTTTTAGACAGGGGCAGTCACTGATAATAAACTTTTGCTCTAGTTGGACATGATGGCACATAGCTATTATCCCAGCACTCTAGGAGACTGAGGCAGGAAGACTGCAGATTTGAGCCTGGCCAGGGCAACCTAAGTCTAATAACTGACCCTGTCTCTAAAATAAACAAATCAATAAAACATTTGAGACCTTGGCTGTAAAACAAATGAATACAATTGATTTTATTTTACATCAGAAGTTGGCAGACTTCATCTGTAAACAGCCTGATAATAAATACTTTTGGCTTGGGCTGGGGGGATAGCTGGGCAGTCTAAGCCTCTGCCTGGCAAGTGCAAGGACCTGGGTTTGATCCCTAGTACCACATGACTTGCTGGCCCTTTGATGAGCCAGTTCCAAAATTGGGCGTGGTGGCGCAGGCCTGGGGAAACTGAGACAAGAGGATCAGTGTGAGTCTGAGCTGCATAGCGAGACTCTGCACCAAATAAATAAATAATAAATAAATACAAGATTAAAAAAAATAAGTATCTTAGACTTTGCAGGCCATATGGTCTTGGGGGCAATGACTCAACTTTGGCACTGTACTCTAGAAACAGCCAGAGACAATAAGTAAACAAATGACCATGTGACCCAATAAAACTTCACTTATGAATACTGAGATTTGAATTTCATGTAATTTTCACATCACAAAATTTTTTCTTTTACTCTGTTCCTCAATCATTTTTAAAACACATTTAAAACACTCTTCCTTGAGGGCAGGATGAGCACATCCAGAGAAGTCTCTCAGATCAGTTCATTTATTACCCTGGGCTTGGGCAGAACATCTTTCCTTCAAAGAATTTCTAAAAATATCAAAACTCCTAGTACTAAATAAGAGAAATTGGTAATATTTGATAAATGAAAAGACTACAGGTGAAAAATCTAAAAAACAGAAATGGCTAGAAATTTTGGTAGAAATAATAGTTTTCTGATAGGCAAAAAAATTCTGTGTGGTTCTAGAGGTCTACTCAAAGATACTGGGGATAAAAAAGAAATTTAGTTTTGGTTCCAGGACTCTGCACTTGCTAGGCAGGTGCTGTGCCACTGAGTTATATCCCCAGCCCTGAAATGGGATTTAAGATGTGTGGTACACATGTACTGACTCCCCACAATCAATGTGGTAATTATGTACTATAAACATACACTAATAAAAATAAGAATTAAAAAAATAGGACCCATTGGTAAGTTATAGGAGGGTAAAGTATGGCTCTCTACATGAGATACAAGTGACAACTGTCCAAAACCAGACAAGGTTGTCTCATGACAGTGATTTCCTGTATATCTTACACTATTTAGAACACTGAGATTCTATGATTTATGCCATTTTCAAGGGTGTGGTCTATACATTCCTGGATCACCAGTTCTAGTATTTCTTAAGAAGGGAATGGTATCTCTCCTGTGGTAAAACTGATACCTATCTTCTCTTATCTTCTAACTCTGTCCACTTTCTTCTAAATCCTCCACTCCAAACTCTTTCTTAGCTTTTACTATACAGGATGTGGTGACTACGATTACTTCAGCAAGTGTGAAATGCAGAACAGCATTTGGAAAGATGGAAGAGAGTAAGGCACAAGGGGCTTTGTAGTGGCTACAATACCTGAAACAGGAAAGTGACAAAGACACTAGGGCAGACAGAGCAGGTTGGCTGGCCTAAAACAGGAGGCTGGCATACGGAGGTCACAGAAAACAAAGCTCAGGGCCTCACCTGTCCAACTCCACCTCCTTTGTCAGCACCTTCTCACTGATAGTCTGGATGTCATCCTCCAACTCCAAGATGCGTGCCACGTGGTCTCCCTGCTGCTGGCTCAGGATGTCCCTCTCCTCTGTGAGCTCACCATGAGCCCGGGAAAGCCCCTGGAATTAAGGTTCCCACAGAAGAGAGAGGCTGAGGCTCATCTCTCAAAGACAGGAAAAAGGTGCAGGAGAAGCACACCAGCACTGGACCACCTCATTTCTACTCTGTCACCTTCCTTGACGGGAACATTTCCTAACCTGGGAATGTGGCCACTTCCACCTTACCCAAGCACTCTAATGCTCAAAAAATCAGCTTTCATAACAAATTTGGGACATATCTCTTCTTAAATTAAGTTCAATCCTACTTGTCAGCCCTTAAACCTATTTTCTTGATGGCAGAACCATCTTTTTATCTCTCATATTTTAACGTGTATTTCTTTATTGAAAAATGCTATCCTTTACTTTTTATTTATTCTTTCAAAATTTGCACTCTTTTTTTTTTTTTTTTTTTCTTTTTCTTTTGCAGAATCAGGGACTGAACTCAGGCCCTTGCACTTTCCAGGCAAGTGCTTATTCTACTCAGGCATATCTCAGGGGTTCGATCCCTGGGGTCTGCCGTAGGGTCTGCTGCACAGTCTACAGCATGGGCTGGGGCGCACTGAGACAGTGATTGAGACTGGGGGGGCTGTGTGTGCTTGTAATCCCAGCACTAGGGAGGCTATAAACAGAAGAATCACTATAAGTCTGATCTAGTAGTGAGACCCTGAACCCCCTGTAGACCCTTCCCTTAAAAAAAAAAAAAAAAAAAAGTATTTCTCTTTTCCTCTCTTCACTGGGTTCTGATATTTATTTATTTATTTATTTATTTATTTATTTATTTATTTATTACATAGCCTTTGTAGCTTGGGCTGGTTTCAAACTTGCAGCAATCCTCCTGGCCTCAGCCTCTGCAGTGCTAGGATTACACGTGTGTGCCACAATGCCTGGCCTGGGTTCTGATTCTGGATGCTGGGTGAGCACCCAGACCCTGTGCCCTTTCAGGCCTGAGTCCCACCTTATACTGCTCTGTCAGCTCTGCGTGCTCCTGCCTGGCGGTAGCCAGAGCCGACTCAAGCTCTTGCACAGAGCTCCTCAGCTCTGTCACCTGCTCCTCCAGCTGCAGCTTCAGCTGCATCAGGTCATTCCGCTCTTGCTGGCTTTCATCCAGCTGGTTCTATAGAGGGAAAGGGAAGAAGGCAGAGATGAGGCAGAATGAGAAAGGACCCACTAGGCACCTACTCAAAGCCCTGTCCCTGGTACTCTCTTGGATGCATGCTGTAGTTGGGGAGCCCAGTCCAGCACCTACTCGGACATTGCAGTCATAGCACTCTTCTGCCATTCCTGTCTTAATGTCTCACCCTAGGCCTGGCCCCTTCCTCACCCCGCAGCCACAAGAATCTAACACAAGATACAGATGAAAAGTGGCACTCCGCTAAGTTTACCTTATCTGTTCTGGAGTCAGACACACTTTGGGCAAATCACCAATACAATTTTTACTAGCTGTATGACTGGACAAACTGCTGAACTCCTGAAACTCTGTGTTCTTATCTTTGAGGTGACCCCTTTGTGTGAGGTGGAACACAGTGCCTCTGCACTAAGCTAAATCCCAACCCCCTTTAATTTTTTGAGATAGGGTCTCATTAAGTCACTAAGTTGTCCAGGCTGAGCTTGAACTTAGGATCTTCCTGTCTCAGCCTCCCAGAGTGCTGAGATTACAGGTATGCACTAAGACACTTGGCTGCTGTGTGAGGTTTAAATGAGAATACTGAATGTGAAAACACAATACTAAACACATATTTCTGACTTAGGTAATGTACACTGTCTTCCTTTCTGCCTGCCCGCCTGCCTGCCTGCCCTCCCTCCTCCTTCCTTCCTTCCTTCCTTCCTTCCTTCCTTCCTTCCTTCCTTCCTTCCTTCCTTCTTTCCTTCCTTCTTTCCTTCCTTCTTTCTCTTCCTTTCTTCCATTTATTTAGCAGGCAGGGTCTTGCTCTGTATCCCAGGCTGGTCCCAAACTTATAATACTCCTGCTTCCATATCCTGAATACCTGGATTACAGCTGTGCAACACTGCACCCAGCTATATTCTTATTTTTGTGTTGAGTCCTTGTGTTACTAGACTTGAGGTTCTACAGGGCAAGAGTCTATCAAAATCCTACAAAAGCCCCTTTGGGGCCTTCCTTAGGCCTTGCTCTGGTTTGGGGATGTACTTCCTCCCCATCTGGCCCTGGCCCCGACCTTCCTTTGGGAAGTTTTCCTTGCCACTATCTGCCTCCACTCCCTAATTCTTCTTTATCTGGCCCAATGGAAATATAACACAAGTCATGTATAAGTTTAACTTTTCTATTAGTGATTCCAAAATTAATTAGAAACATGTGAAATTCATGTTTATAGTATTTTATTTAACCTAGTCTATCTAAATATATATAATGGACATACAATCCTCTATTGATATATATATAATCAGTATAGAAGTATCAAGATCTTTTATATTCTTTTGTAAATACTAAGTCTTCAAAATTCAGGGTGCATTTTACCCATATATTAGAACTCAGAGGATTAATCACATATGGAGGGCCAAGAACCATTTATGGAGCAGGTGTGGTTCTGATTATCCACCCTGGCTCCTCACCTATCCTAGTAGCCAGTTCATCCTCTCTTCTTGTCAGTGTTCTTGATGGTGAACCGTTTAGAGATGAATGCCCAAATTGCAGCCCCAGATCCACGTATTTACTGCAAAGTGACATCACTGCAATTAAATCTTAATACTGAGGTTTTAGTTTAGAAAAAGCAACTAATATGTTAACACCTTTTTTTTTTTTTTTTTGAGACAGTGCCTGTATAGTTCAGGTTGGCCTTCAACTTGAAGTGATCCTCCTGCCCCAGCCTCCTAAGTGCACTACCATACCTGGCATGTTTTGTCTTAAAAGAAAAGCAAATAACACATGTGACATAAGTTTACTACTACTGGCCAAGGGCCTAGGGCAGGATGTAGTGTTCAGAGAATGCAGGTACAAAGCGTTCTTGTGAAATCCTGTGTTACCCTGTCCTGTGGGTGGCTTGCTCTCCCGCCCCACATATCTGTGTCTCCATCAGGGTGAGACTTTCTGGAAAGCTGACTTTGTCTAAGTCTTAATAAGTTCTTTAGCTGAGGTTCTTGATTAGAGGAGGGTGAAGCAGGTAGGTCCTCCCTGCAATACTGTCCTCTCTCTCTCTGGCCTCGGAGCAAGGCTCTTGCTCTTTTCTCACCTGCAGCACGGTGGCCTTGGGGACAACTAGCAGAATGTCAGAACCACCATCCGTCTCCTCCAGGGTTACCAGCTCATCCATAGGCCTTGGCTCTCGGAACTGGAAGGGGGGGCTCTGCCCACATACCCGGCCCTGGCGGTTCACATATCGGAACTGGTAGAGCTGGGCTCCAGGTTTGGGTAGGTAGCTGGCTGTGGGAAGAACAGACCCAGGAACTCAGTATGATTCCTGGCCTTCATGAGCCAGCAGGTCCTTTTTCCCCTTAGCATGCCATGTTTTGCCATTGCTCTTGGCTCCAGCCCCTTACCCTCTGTCCCATATAGTGTTTCTCCCATAAAGTATTCTCATTCTTTGGAAACTCTCTTCCCTCCTCTCTACTTAGCTCTCTCCTCTTTCCCAAACCCACTCCCAATTCTTACAATCATAATAATGCTAGCTGCCACTTACTGAGTGCTCACCATGTACCAAATACTACTGAGTGCTGATATTTTTACTTATATAATTTAAAATCCTCTTACTGTTCTCATAATCCAGGAAGCTCCTTTTACTATTAGACACAGAAAGGCTAAGTCATCTGCCCAAGGCTTTAACTTAGAAGGATGAAAGCTGAGATTTGAACTCAGGTCTTTCAAAGCCTTTTGGCCATTCTTTTCCATACTCTTTAGTTGTATAAGGGCAGTTTTCCTTCTGTGGGTAGGTGGGAGGACCAGATGTTCTCCTAAGATTCTTACATCTCTAAGTCCCTGATTCTGTGAAAATCCAGTATTTCCATATCTGCTAAGGCATGATAAATATTTTCTCAGTAGAGGCTCCCTTGGGTCTCACTATGTTGTCTATGTTGGCCCTGAACTCCTGGGCTCAAGTGATTCTCCTACCTCAGTCCCTTCCTGTAGCTGGGATTACAGATGTGCAGTACAATGCATGGCTCCTATTATGATTATCTGCATTCACTTGTCCTCTGCGTCCACTACCTCCATCCAAACCTTCCTCTAAACCTTCTTGTTTTCCATCCTCCTTCATACCTTGGAATTGGACACTGGCATGGATAGGGGAACCATCAGTTGTACTTTCAGGAACTGAAGACCACACAAATGTGTGGTAATCACGAACACAGGCAGCCTCTACCTGTGAAGCCCAAGATATGGTGATAGGTATGGTGATACATCAACTAGCTACAGATGGTAGAGGAAGCTGAAAGACTGCAGGAGGATGTAAGATGGTGTTATAGTGCATAGATGATAACAGACAGGGAGAGTATGAGAGAACATGAAGCTGTCAGGAGGTCAAGGCTAAAATGGCAAATGAGGGGCCAGGAAGATAGCTCTGTGGTATAAGCACTTGCCTGGCAAGCACAAGGCCCTGAGTTCAATCCCCAATACCGCAAAAATAAATAAATAAATAAATTTTATGAGTTTTGCTTGTATAGTTGGTTTCTGGGCTTGGTTCTCTCTTTTTCTCTACCAACTCAGGCCCAGAATATAAGAAGTTAGTCACTCTTCTTATTCCAACAAACCCATTCCCCATAAACCCAAGCCAAAAGGGGTCCCCAGGATACCTTAAAGATGCCAATCCAGTCACTGGCACTAGGCATAGTGCCTGGGGGGAGTGTGTAGTGACATTCCACCTTGGTGTTGGGGATGTAGGTCCGGGCTACATTCAGAAAGTTGACTCCACCTCGGGACCGTGCCCGGCTTAGTGATGATTCGTCCATTCTGTCCTTGAGGTACGTGCCCTCCTATGAAAGAAAGGGTTGGCATCCTAAAGTCTCTCCACTCTACCTTCCTTCCCCCAACTGTACCTCCACCCACCCTCATCCTGGCCACTTCACCTCAAAATGAGGGCACACCTGGTTCCCAGCCTCTAGGGGTCACAGAACCTTTTAAAGGTACCACTCTCACCTAGTACATAGGTCTGTTGAAGTCAGCACCCACCTTAAGTTATGCTGTCAACTTTCTGGTTCAGAAGTCTTTTCTAGAGGTCAGTTCTCAGCAGTTTTTATTGCTGTACTGATATTGTCTCAAAATCTCCAGCTCTGCTCCTCTCAATCTCTTCTTTTTGTTTCTTAGCATTCCAAATTCCCTAGTCTTCATTTCTCTATCCCCCTCTCTATACATTTTGGCCCTTGCAGTAAAAAGCCAACCATGGTGTGAGGCCAGTTTATTCTGAGTAGGTCTCCATTCCTACTCCTGAGCTTGTTGATCCAACTGTACCGGAATGAGCTATGACACCTGAAAGTAGTATCTAATCTCTGAAAGGAATGATTATTTCCTCAGAACTAGAATATGGCTGGGAATGGGGGGGGAGACTGACAGACCAATCTTGACCCTGAGCCCTCAGCCCATGTCCCCACCCCAGCTGTCTCCCCCTATGAATTCTAGGGAAGCAAAAAACTTCTCTCTTCTAAAAAATAAAGGGAAGAAGAGGATATAAGGAAAGACAGGTTCTGTCTCTCAACTTCATTATTCCAGGAAGTCAAGAATTCTGGAGGTGGCAGCTTCAAGGGCGGGGTGAAACACTCAGCAGGAACGTGGTGGTGTGGGGGGTTGGAATGTGGGGGCTTAGAGCCAGGAAAGCCCCACCCTGGAGTAGGGGACAGACATGAGGGGACAGTAAGGGGCTTCAGAAATGGTGAACATACATTTAGGTTGAGAAAATAAATAATTAAAAAAAAAACCCTAACGTTTTCTTTCTAGATCTTGCCTAAAACAGGTCTAGAAAACTACTGGCTTGAATGGATGCTAACCCAGCCTTAGTATTCCCTTCCTCATTTTCTCTTCGCTACTCTTAGCCTCAAAAGTACCTGACTCCTGCCATCTGTGTGGACTGGTAGTTGAAAATATGCTATATACGATGGGTCAAGAGGAAGGGATGTTCCAAGTTGGCCCGAGAGAGTTAATTGGAAAATATGAGGGTGCGGTGTAGACAGATAGCAATAACAACAATCAGGAAAAGTCCTCAGCCCTGGGCTGTGAGCCGGCCCTCTTTTCATCTCTCCTTTCCAGAGCACTAATATGCTTCCTGTGTCAGTGCACCTGATGCATCCAATCAGCCACCACCACTACTCATATGCACAGACTTAAACAACACAAATGCACACCACGCTCAAGGAATGGGGGGGAGGAACTTGAAAAGAAAAACAGAAACTCAATGGAAAAGGAAAGGTAGGCTGGCAGTATAAAAATAGAGCAACTTCTCCCTCCAAAATAGAGACTGAATTGAAGACAAGAGGTTTCTTTCACTGTTCATCTCTAAGAAATCCCTGATAAAACTAGCTTATGTTTTTTCCAAACACAATTCTGGAAGGAGGAGTATAAAATGTCTCCAAAGATCTATGCCTGGGGAGCCCTCAAATACTTCCCACAAAAACAACCCATAACAGCTGCAAACATTCTCCATGCCTGAAAGTTCTGGACACTTGAAGCGTATATACTGTGTGGCCAGGTTGAGTTATTCACATGGAGTGCTCATGGGTCCCGTTCCCGACTCTGTAGGCCTCAAGAATTCCTTGGCATTCTACAACTTGGAAATCACCCCCCCCCCCAGGGCTTTAGCATTGTATAGGCCTTTGGATTTAGGCGAGAGGGAAGGAAAGTGAGGGCCAAATGTCTGGAGGAGATAGAGCAAAGGTTTCAGCTCCTTCCAAACTCCTTTAATCGTACCAAGCTTGATGGAATAGGTCTCATAAGAAAGTGGGCCCAATGAGGGGGTATATTCCCTGTTCAGGGCCCCCTTGAAACCAAGAACACCCAAAACGTGGGGGTGGTTTCTCCAATCCGTAAAGTATTAAAACCCAAACGCTCGCTCACGTCCCTTCTAACAGTTCCCTCAGAAGATCCTTTCGCAGCCTGGAAAGTGGGCTGGCCCCCAGAAAATCCCCCTCCCGTAATTAGGTCAAGTTTCTTACCCCACAGACGATCAGCTGTTCCCCTCACCTTTCACCAACAACAAAAACAGCACTCAGACTCCAGAAGGGGCGGAGGAAGAGCGCGTGCGAAGGCTTCTGGGTTATGTGGTTTATCCCTGGGCGACGGCGCCTAGCCAAATTCTTTGGAGACTACATATCCCAGGAAGTCGCGCGCCAGGGAGAGAAACGGGGGGGCGGTGTCGACATCGGCTTCCGCGCGGCATTCTGGGATGCGTAGTCCTTATTTCTGTGGCAAGGCACGAGGGTGTGGCTACCAAAGGACTTCATAGCCCACGATTCTTCGGGAGGCAGGGGCGGTACGCTTGCCGACAGCTGGTTTAGGGCGTGCATTAGTTGGGGTAGGAGGGTTTATGGCTCTAACGCGTGTGCATGCCATTTATAGTGTGCAGGACCTTTTCGGGGACATTCTCTTCATTCACTTTTCGCAGCCACCTGTAAGGTAAGTGTTATGCACCTGTGCAGAAGAAGAAGCCAAAGCGTACAGTGGTTAAGTAACTAGTCTGAAGTGTCAAAAGTTATGAAAGCCGATTTTCATTAGGGTTTGTGAATCCTTTGCTGCTGTCCCTACACCATAACCATTCACCATTTACGGACAAGAAACATAAAACTGTAGTAGCAATTTCTTCTTTGCTCCAACCTCAGGAACAGCGCTTGTAATAAATTATGTATTGTACATGATTGGTCATTTTCTTCCAAGTTGAAGATTTCAGTGACAAAGGGCCTGACATTACTCATACACTTAGACAGGGGTCTCCTCAACTGACCTCTAGGTCTACCAAGAGCATGTACTGCCCAATTGGGAAGTCATAGAAGAAAAAACCCTGGCTTTGAAAAGGGAGCCTAGTGTGATTCAGGCTATGTCACAACTCAAACAAGCCACTCATAGGGGCCTGTTTGCCCAAGCCTTTTAGGTAGCTTAAGTTAATTAGGGTAACAATACAGGTGGTTGCACTGGTTTTTATTTAGAAGAGGTGAAATATTTACACTCCTCCCACACCTTAAGTCACCTTAAAGATTTGACCACCTCCTAACCTTTTAATCTGAGAGTGCAGAATTATCTTTCTCCCAGCTTCTGTATGAGGGGATTGCAGTCTGAGGATTGATTTCTTCTTCCTAAGCTGCCTGCTTTCTCTGCTACACTAAGTACTGGAGTTTTTTTTTTTTTTTTTTTGATACTGCCTTTTCTTTACTGATTATATAGGTTGCTTGGGTACATTTCTTAGGAAGATCTCCAAGTACTTAATAAGTTCCTGGGCTGCACAAGCCCTAAGGTAAGGTGTTTTGTTTGTGTCATTCGTCAGTATTATTAGTTAGGAAATAAATTGCTGGCAGAAGAAATGGTTCAGGGTCCTGGTGTGGACTAAGAGCCAGGCCCGTTTAAGGACCCAAGTTTCAAGAGTTCTTGTTTTTTTTTTTGCCTCCAACCAAGAAAAGAAGTGTATAAGAAAACTCAGTCTTAAGGGATGGGAATGCAGCTCAGTGACATAAGTGCCTGCCTGGCAAGAGCAAGATCCCAAGTTCAATCCTCAGGGCCAAAAAACAAACAAACAAAAACCAACAATAACCACAAAACACACACACACACACACACACACACACACAGAAAAACCTCAACAAAACAAAACAAAAGCAGCTTGATATAGTAGACCCTATTATTATCCCTATTTTACACCTGATGAGATTGAGGCACAATTATTTGCCCGGAGTCATCCAGCTAATAAGTGGTATAATCAAGATTCAAGCACAAATAGTCACACCCCAAAAATTCTGGTATGTGATATTAGCTCCCATCATTGTAAGGGGATAAATACTCACTGAGCATTTATGTACTCAGTGCAGGACACAAGGTAATATAAAACTCCGTTGTTCAACAAATGTGTCAGATACTCTCAGGGGCATTCAATAACTTTTACTGAAAGAAATATGAAATATAGTTATTTAAAGATCAGATTTGGATAGTTTGGCATGATGGGCACTGGGTAGGGTAAGCTTATTCTAAACTGAATTAAAGATTCAGAAATGGGAATAGTTTACTGGAGTCTAAAGAGGCACATAAATTCAAATAACACATCAATTTCTTCTAAAATAAAAACTCAGATCAGGGTCGGCCAGATAGCTCAGTGGATAAAGCACCTGCTTAGGTAGAGTGCAGTGAGGTGCCATGCCAGCCCTATCCCCGGGCTTACTGACAGGGTGACTGGGACCAGCGAGGTGGCACGTGGCTATAATCCAGCACTTGGGAGGCTGAAAACAGGAGGATCACTATGAGTCCGATCTACGTAGTGAGACCCTGTAGACCCTGTAGACCCTGTACTAAATACATTAACAAAAAACTCAGATCACTGGTAACAGCAGTCTGGAATGTGGCATTGGGAAAGACTCTTTAAAAAAATCCTGGGATTAATTAGTAATGTTTGCCAAATAGTCCAGAATGGAAGATGGCTCTTGCAGAAGACTGAAGTTATTTGAAATTATTGTTTGAAATTGTTTCCTCTCTCTGTCACTACCCATTGCCATGTGATTTATGATGCCTCCTCTAGAAAGAATATATGCCTTATTTTGTTGACTTTGGGCTTGGTCATGTTTCTTGTTTTGTGGATGGGATGTAAACAGATAGGACTTATGCTGTAATTGGGGATCTGAGTTTTTTCTTGTTTTCTTTGCCCTTAGAACAGGCATATTGCATGTGAGGAGGTTGCTCCTTTTGCCTGGCCCCGGGCTGAGAAAAACTATAGGTAGAGTGAAGTCTACCTACAGCCTACATTACATATAAGCCAGAGATAAACCTTTGTTGTTATATGTCACTGAAATTTTGGAGTTGGTTATTATTGCAGCAAAGCTGACTAATATAATGAATAATAAAAGATAAATTATGAAAGGTAGGGTAAACGGAGCTAGTTTAAGCCAGTGTAGACAATCTTCAATGCCAAGTGAGGCAGCATCTATTCTGTGTTTATCAGAACTTGTTTCTTTTTCTTGTACACACAGTTGGATCACATGTTTTAGTTTCTCCTTTAATTGATGTCTTCTACTATCTAGATTTGGCTTATGAAACCTCCCAGTGGAGGTGTTTCATGCTCTTTCCTTTTCGGTTTGATGCAGATGACTGTAAGCTCAGTGACCTTGAAATTCATGTTAAGGACACTGGAACTGCAGGTTCCCTAAATTACCACTTGGTAGAGAGGTGCTGACTAAGAAGGATCAAGTATTTTGAACTTTACTTGACCAATAACTAGTAGCTAGTATTTTCCTAATCATTCCATTGAATTCAAAGGTTTGAACTTAATTATCATCAGGAATAGGACATTGATCATTAATGATTTTCTTTTAGTGGTACTGGAGATCAAATCTAGGGTCTAGCGCTTGCCTGGCAAGTGCAAGGGCCTGAATTCAATCCCAGCTTCCAGAAAAAAAAATCTAGGGCCTTGTGTATGCTAAGTGAGAGTTCTACCACCAAATTACATCCCTTGCCCTTTATCACATCTTTAAATTGTTTTTAACACCCTTAAATTTTGAGATAGGGTCTTCTCAGTGGCTCAGGTTTGCCTCAGACTTGTGGTTGTCTTGGTATGGCCTCTTAAGAAGCTGAGAATATAGGTACGCACCACCATGTCGGGCTACTAATGGTGTTGTACAAGAGGAATAATGCTGTGAAGACTGATGAAAGTTATAGGGTCCAAAGAATACTTTGGGTTTGAAAGATTTTGGGGTCTGCTTTTTTTTTTTTTTTTTTTTTTTTAAAGAATATAGCTAATTCCTGACTATACGAAGGGGAAAAGCTGGCATGACTTTTGAAGGGCTTCCTAAAGTCTGTGGAAGGAGCTATTGAGAAAGGAATCCTATTTTCTTCAATTTTTTTAACTGTGGTGGGGATTGAACACATAATGTCACTAAATGGAAGCTGTCGTGGCCCCTGGGAAGCTTTAAGGAACCATCATTAACCACACGGCTACTGTGTGAGAGATTGTCACCTCTCACTGTAGGCAAGGGCTGGCCAAACTTGACTAGAGAATTCAAGAGTAATGTGCCCAAAACAATCTTATCACTGAAACTTATACTTTCCCTAATGTAACAGCATGCTTTCTTAGAGAATAAATAATGGCCAGTGTTTACTGAGTGCCTGCTATGTGTGAGGCAGACTTTCATCTCAGCACTCTGGGCAGCTGAGGCAAGGGGGCTGTGAGGTCAAGCTCAGTCTGAGCAGCACATAGATTCAATGTGACCCTGTCTTAAAAAGAAAAGCAAGGGCTGGCCAAATAGCTCAGCAGATTAAAGTGCCTGCCTAAGCACAGGGGCTAGGGGTTCAAATCCTGGGCCTGCCATGCCAGCCCTGCCCCTGGAGCATGGTGAGACAGCAATTGAGAATGGCATGGTGGTACACACCTGTAATCCCAGCACTTGGGAGGCAGTAAACAAGAGGATCACTATGAGTCTGATCTAGTAGTGAGACCTTGAACACCCTGTAGACCTTGTACTAAATACAAAAAAAAAAAAAAAAAAAAAAAAAAAAAGAAAAGAAAGAAAGAAAAGAAGGAAATATAGAAAATCAAAAGCCAAACACCAAACCAAACCAAAGCAAAAAACTGTGGTGATACACATCTATAATTCCACATTCTGGAGGCTGAGGCAGGAGGATCACTGCAAGTTTGAGGCCAGCCTGCACTACAAAGTGAGTTCAAGGCCAGTCTGAACTACATAGTAAGACCCTGTCTCAAAAAGACAAAAAAAGGGGGGGGGGGCTGAGGTATAGTTTAGCATGAAGACTCTGGGTTAAATCCCCAATACACCCTGAAGAGAAAATACACATAAACAGTGTTATCAGATATTGTAGGCTGTTACTAACATTTTCCACCTGTGGAGTCTGTGGGAAGTGGAGAAATCATTAACTTTTTTTATTTTTTAAGGTGAGGTCTCACTATATTATGTTATTTGCATGGCCATAGTTTTTTTCCTTTATTCTTATAGTCTATCAATTAAGAGATAGAAATTTGTACTCTTATGAAATTAACAGCTGTGTTATGGTTAAAATGTAAGTAGCTGATTCCATATACTTTGCAGTTCTACCACATTTCTGACACTTTTAAAACACTCCTTTGGGGGCTGGCAAGATAGCTCAGCAGTCTAAAGCGCCTCTCAGGGACCATGGTTCCATCCCCAGCATCACATGCCATGCCAGCCCCTCCCCCCAGGGCGGGCTGAGCTGACACCCACCCCCCGCAAAAAAAGAATCCATGATGTGTAGCGAGATACTGTAATAAATAAATAAATTAAAAAAAAAATAAAACACTCCTTTGGGAACCTGTGTTGGGCATCTGCTCTGCTTCTCTGGCCTCTGCGTTGCTGGGGAGTGGAGAGGTTAACCCTGGAGCCTGGGAATGCCTTAGGAGCAGTTTAGATTACTGAGCTTTGTTTACTTATTTTGTGCAATACTTGGGACTGAATTCAGGGCCTTGCACTTGTCAGGCAGATGCTTATGCCACTGAGCTTTCTCCCTGGCCCTAAGAGTGGTTTAGAGCTGACTCTCAGTGCTAGAGGAAACAGCAGAATACAGACTTGGAAGCTATTGGGGCAGGGGTGTGGGGGTGGGGAGGGTGTATGAGATCAGTGGCAGAGCACTTGCTAGGGTTCAACACCTGGAACAGGATGCAAAAAAATGAGTACAATTTAAGAGGTAGCAAGGGTAGGATGTAGGAGATGGGGAGGGAAGCCAGATTTTTGAAGTGCAGGTCATTTTGGTGCCTGAAGATATGTGATTCTAAAACAGAGTTAAGTTCAGCTTTAATCATATGATGCACGCAGCAGGCTCCTCTGTCCTACCTCAGCCAACGAGGCCAAAGGGAAGAGTCTTGGGTGATCTCTGGAAGTTGGCTTGGGAGACTGAGAAGATGGTGATCCCTCCCTGAGGTGGGAACCCTGGGGGAAGCAGCAGGTTTAGGATGGACCTGGGGAGGACTGCACTAATGAAGCTGCTCTGCTTCTGGACAGAGAAGCTGTGAAGCCCCCTGAGTCTCCAGAAGGCTGTTCCTTGAACTGTGGGCTTGGCTATGTTTCTATTGTTCACATTTTAGTGTGTGTGTATGTGTTTTGTTTGTTTATAATGGGATCTCACTTAGGCTAGACTTAAACTCCTTAATAGCTGGGGCTACAGAAGTGTACCACTGTGATTGGCTAAAAAAGTAGATGGAAAATGTGTTAGAAACTCAGGTGCTGGGAGACAAGGAGGAGCCAATTGGAAAGATTTTGCCTCTGTGTGTGTGTGTGCACCCACACACCCACACACGCACATGGGCATGCACATGTGCAGGTATGTATGCACACACTATTAGTAACATTTTCCAACTGTAAAGGACAGGGCTGGGGTTGCAAAGACAATAGATATTTCTCTGCATTTGCTCACATGCAGATCTGCCGCTCAGCCTCAGCCCCTCTCTTAGTACAGGAATTGTATCTTGCTTTTTGGTTGCTGCTTCACCATCTCTGTGTTGGAGTAGTCACACCTGAGGAGACAGTAACTGGTTTGCCTCCCTGTTGCCATTTCATGGTGACTTCCCTTTGTACAGAATCAGGGTTTTGGGTAAGGAGCAGCTGTCCAAGGACCAGATTGGCTTCGTCTGATCTCAGGGGGTGTCCTTGTCTGTATCTATATGGGTCCCTCTTTCTGTCTCTTTTCACTCACAGATTGTGTGGCATTTTGGAGGGTGGAGTGTCTGGGCATCTAGCCCACCACTTCCCACCCCAATCTGGCCTTGGGCACGAGCCACATGGTGCTGGCCATCCGCCTGGCCCCTTGCCCATCTATTACAGCCTCAGCTGCCAGGCTGGCACAGGTACTAAAAGAAACAGCCCTTGCATCCTCCAGTTATGTTCCTGGGGCTGAGGCGGCAGTCAGTTGAAGGCACACTCGAGGTGGGGAGTGTGGCCACATCCCTGTGGGAAGCTTGTACCTTCAGGAGCACTGCTAAGGCCCTCAGCTTCTAGAAGACTATGTGGGCAGGGACAGAGCTGGGAGGAGAAGGAGCTGCTGGGATGTGGAGACAGCCACTAGGGCCTAGGGGATGACTTCCCTACTCACTCCAGGTCTGTGCAAGGCCTATGGGTTGGCATAGTGTTCATGCTTGTGGACACGTCCTGGGCAAGTGTGAACAAGGGCTATGCCCAGGTAGTACTAAGCCTGGTGAATGGCATTACCATGGGGAACGCCGGTCATGTTTGTCTTTATACCCATGTGAATTGTATGTTCAAATATGTGAATCCCCTGTTGAGACATAGAGGTTTGTCCTGTGTGGGAGTGACTCCTGGGGACTGCTGGAAGGGCAGAAAAGGGCAAGCGTGGGCTGAGGCTTTGGGCCTTTACAGCACCTGGAAGGAGCACCTATATCTGCTATGGAGGGGACACAAGGACCACAGAAGGGAAGACACTGGGTGCAGAAGACACACCCACTGCTTTCTGGGGCCAGTGGTCTGGCTCTGAGTGTAGACTGGGTTTTTGCATGGGCTGGGTGGCATGGGTTGACGCCCAGGCTTAGTGAATGGCGTTACCATGGGGAATGCTGGTCATGCTTGTCTTTACACCCATGTGAGTTGTATGTTCAAACATGTGAATCCCCTGAGGAGAAGCTGGGTGGGGAGGGGGTGGAAGGCTGGAAAAGATAGAGAATTTATGAGCTGCTTTTGTCAAGAGACAGTCGTAATGAAGAAAATTCAATTTTCTGCAGCTCGGAGAGTCAATATGTTAAATCTTGGAGAAGCTGTAGAGTGACAGCAGAATGGCAAAGTCAATGGGACGTGTGTGGGAGGGAAACTGTCTATCTGTGTCTACAGCGGTGCCGCCTCCTCTCTGTACCCTTGAACTAAAGCTGGGGGACAGAATAGTACCAGATACTTGGGTTTGTGGAACTGTTCCTGTATTCCTCCTTCACCTTTGTGACTATCTTCTCTGCTTCTTCTTAATGTAAAAAAGGCTCCTCTTTTTCAGGTTCAGTTCTACCCTAGCACCTCCTCATAGGGAGGTCCTTCTTATAGTCTAGCCAGCACCCACTCTTGCTGCAGTTAATAATTTCATAGTGATTGTTTATAACCTAAAGTGATTAGTAGGAAAATTCTCTTCATTCCAGCTTCTCATTCTCACTTTTCACTCAGCATCTCTGGGGCTGGCTTCCTGTTTTTCAACAAGATCCAATTTTTTCCTAACCAGACTTCATCTCCTTCCGGCTAGGCTCCTATTCTAAAGGCATAGAAGGTGGTGGTGTATAGGAGTGTGTGTATGTGTGTGTGTGTGTATAAGAGAGAGAGACAGAGAGAGACAGAGAGAGACAGAGAGAGACAGAGAGAGAGTACGTGTAGCTGGGGATTCCTCTGTGAGCCACAGTGTCACCAGGAGCTGTGATTAGCCAAGCTGCTGGCTGTGTAATTGGTGTGTGCCCGCATCCCGGGGGTCTGGTGTGTTAACAGCGGGTCCCTGTGGTGAGTAACGAGATCGGGCCCATGGCTGGTTGCACACACTAATTAATTAGTGCTTCTTTGGTATCTTGGAATGAGGAGGAGCTGGGGGAGGTCGTGATAGGGTGTCTCAGAGCCCCAGAGTCCAGCTCTTCAGACCCTGAGGTCCTGTTGGGATGGGAGCCTGGGGGCTTGAGGAAAAGATGAAGGATCAGATAGTGACAGTCAAGAGACCTGAGGCCCTGGCAGAAGACAGAGGTGTTCGTGTGTGCAGCCCCAGCTTTGGTCAGTCTCCAGTGTCCACCCTGTCTTACAGCACCCTTTCTCCAGTGCCTGGAGAGGAGGAGGTGGGCAGGTAAGGGTGTTTTGGACACTCCTTGCCTTATTTCTGCGGACCGCTCTCCCTCTCAGCCTTCAAGCCCAGCTTTCACAGT
>PVKA01029836.1:0-27897 GCA_004027165.1 Ctenomys sociabilis
CCCAGCTTTTGCACAGCACTTTGAAATCCTGCACTGTGGTCACAGGATGACAAGCAGCACTGTGGTCTGTGCATCTTAATGACAGCAAGCCTAAATTTGATGAACATGATGGTGTGCAACTTCAGCATTTACCCTGAGAGTCAAGAACTAAAATTCTTGGTTGAGGAAGATGAGAGCTCCCTGGAAAATGTCCAAAGATGCAGCTACAGGTAAACACCAAGGCATCTAATTAACATGCTAAATGTTACAGGTAGGACAGCCAGAAAACACTTCATTGCACCTAACAAGACTGCTGAGGAAAACTATATAAACTCTCCCTTGGCTTCTAAATCATACTTGGCTTCCCAGAGGAAGTCCTGAGTAACCAAGTAACTAGGAAAAAAAAGGTAAAGCAGATTTAGTCCTCCTCTGAAGCAATGAAGCACTTAATTCTTTTCAGGTTCTCAATTCAACTTAAAACAAGAAAAATCAAACACAAAACTGAACAAAGGGCCATGGATATAGCTCAGTGGCATAAGCACCTGCCTGGTAAGAACAAGGTCTCGAATTCGATCCCTGGTGCAAAAAAGAAAAACAAAAACTGAACAAAAGAAAAGCACACATCTCTAGACACAACATATCCAATAATTAATTAGTCACTAATAATAATTTTAACATGGACATTTAGCCAAAACATGTTGAACAGCAAACAGCTACCTGTTCACTTTAGAAAACAACAGGTGTTGGATGCTGCCACCTGCGCTGCCCCAGGGCAGATGCCAGGAATCCACCATAGCCCAGTCTCCTGCAGCCCAGACAGAACCTCAGAACTCTGCAGAACACAGCATTCCTGGCATTGGTATGGCAGTTTTCATCCTAGCTTTGCATAATCCCCAACATACTAAGCCCAAATCCAGAATCAAGTCTTTAAAGAAAGCCACCTTTAGCCGGGCGTGGTGGCGCAGGCCTGTAATCCCAGCACTCGGGAGGCTGAGGCAGGAGGATTGTTGTGAGTTCGAGACCAGCATGAGCTACAAAGTGAGCTTAAGGCCAGCCTGAACTGCACAGTGAGACCCTGTCTCAAAAAGACAAAAAAAAAAAAAAAAAAAAAGAAAGCCACCTTGTGATAATTCAAGACTAAACTAAAACCTTACTTAAACTATAAAACAACACTTTCTTACTTTTATAAGGGCACAAAATACACACCTAGATATATGCTGTTCCATTAAGATGTACAAATAGTTCTAATGTTTACTGACATCTTCTTAAAAATAGAATTTAGACTGGGTTACATGGCTATAGTCCCAGCACTAGGCCAGGAGGCAGAAGCAGGAGGATCTCCCCAAGATTGAGGCCAGCCTGAGCTATATAGTGAGCTCAAGGCCAGCCTGAACTAAACACACCAAGACCCTGTCTCAAAAAGAAAAGAATTTGGCTATTCAGCCCTAACACCCAGTTCTAATCCACTCACTATGCTATCACTCATACAAATGCTAGGAAGAATACAGACACAAACAGAGCTCCATCTGCTAATTAAAAATGGGCATGACACTGCTAACAGGCATCTGCTGCATTGTTTGAAGCTAATGGGCAAAGACAAAGCTGAGATGGCTCTTCTAAAGAAAACCTAGTGACTTCACTCATTTTCTGTTTGGCATTTATGTTGGTGGGGGCTTAGAAGCAGGTGTTTAAATAGCTTATTATGTAGAGGGAAAATAACTTTCGTATTTTAAAACAAGCACCTGAGACTAATAATAGAAAAATATTCTGCATTTTATACAGTGGGAGGTAACATTCTTAAGTTAACACTCCCAACCTTAACTGAGACACCATCTACTCAACTCTAACATTATGAAAGAAGAGTTTTGGGTAGCACTTAATAGTTTATGTGTGTTCCTTTCACAGTTCACCCATCTATCCATCAATTCATCTAGTTGCACAGACATTTAACAAAGGCCTCAGAGATTTAAAAGACCTGATTCTTGCCTTTTGGGAATGCACAGCAACTCTAATAGGTGGATATGGTATTATTACACTCATACAGATGACAACTAATGCCCTAGAAGGACAACTACAACTATTAAAGGCCACACAGCTCGGAGCAGCAAATGCCAGGATATGAACCCAGATCTGATCCAAACTCACTACTCTTAACCCAACATGTTATCATTGTAACACCAAACATGAACCAGTCTGCTTCACATACCTGGGAAATGGAAACAAGCTAGACTTCTTCATGCAAACACCAACTCAAGTAAGGGGTCAATTCTAAAATATCACCATCCATCCTTGACCATCACACCTCATTCACAGGATGGCAGTTCACAAGCCTCATCTAGCCATAGACATTTGTGCTTACCTGCCCCCCATTGTTTTCTCCTTCTTGTTTAATTGCTCATGAAATTTGGGATTTCATAAGAGACTGTCAGCATACCTTGAAATATGAGATTTCCCAGCATGATGCTAGCATGGTAGTGATAGCTGAAATGCAGAGGCTCCCTTAGACGAGGGACATACTGCTGAGTCCACAGCCCATAGCCCTAGTTCACATCCCTTATTCATGGCTCCTACCTGGCCCATGTGAGTCTGTACTTCTGAGCTAGGCAGAAAGGACAGATCATCTTACCCAGCATTTCCCCTTTCAGCCTTCCAGGGTTACTTACGTTGCAGAAGTGCAGTGATCTGTTACTCTAATGCACCTAATGTGCACTTCCTCACTCCAACCCTCTTCTCATCCTGTGAAAACTTTCGGGAAAAACTGTCCCAAACTGCAAAGGTAACACCTACAGGAGATCCCTGGAGTGGAGCTGTGAGCAGCAGGCAGAGTTCAGAGAAAGGCTGCCTCAGTCCATGTCAGTAGCTTCCTGGTCTTGCCCTTGGGATTCTAGGATTCTTTTCAGATTCAGTTGCCAGAATCAATGCAAAAACCAACTGCAAATATCTCCTTGACTTCAAAGCTAGACTCATTTTCTTCTCACAGAATGATCAAACCTGTGCCCCTCCAGCTTTTTCTCAGTAGATCCAAACAATGTTGCTGTTGTTGCCAAGTGAACCCCCTCCCTGATTTGAGGCCTGTAGAACAGCTGGTAAAGCTCTTTACTAAAGTTCACTTCATTTTTTTTTCTTCTTTTTAATGTATTTTGTACAAGGTCTCACTACACAGCTCAGATTCACAGTGATCCTCCTGTCTCAGCCTCCCCAGTCCTGGGATTACAGGCATGGCCACCACACCCAGACTCGGTGGCCAGCTCTGTGTGCCTGGGGGTGGGGGCTGGAACTACAGCAAGCGATACAGGGATACAGATAGAACCCAGTCCCTGCGCTTATGTAAGCTGGCACTCAGTCCTCTGAGCTATCTCTCGGGCCCAAAGTTCACTTGTTCTTAAGACAGATTCCCATCAAAATCCAAGACTCAGTTTTCTTGTGCCCCGCCTGAATTTGTAGAAAGCCTTTTTCCACCCACTGAGGGAGTGAGTTTAACCTGTAATCATTTGGTATTAAATTCTACTTTTTCTGAACCAATGTTGCTATCAAAGCTATTACTTACATGGGAAATCTATTAACAGCTAACAAAGAATACAGTGACATTAAAATGGGGCTTTATGCATAAAATGTTCAATGTGAACTTGCATGTTCCTTGCATACTTTTGTTGGAAAAATTGAAACGAAGGAAGACCAATATAAAAATGAATATCAGCTTACTCTACGTATCTGGATTATGCTCAGCCAAATGTTGATAACATTTTGGATGAAAACGTAAATATGTCAGAGTTTGTTTTTCAGTCAATAAGTCTTGATAAAAAGCTTTGAAATGTTATCAACCAAAAATAGTTTTTAATTTTAAGCAAGGGTCAACAAACTCTTTCTACAAAGAACCAATTAGTAAATATTTTTTTAGTTTTATGCGACACATAAGGTCTGTATTACATATTTTTCACTGTTTTATTTTTTAAATACTCTATGAAAATATATGAACTAATCTCAGCTTGTACCCAGTACGAAAACAGGGTGCAGGCCACAACTGAACCAGGGACCATAGTGTGCTAACCCTAATTTTAAGGAAAGAGAACCCAAGAAAAATATGCCATGGGGGGGCCAGGGAGATGGCTCAGTGGAATAAGTGCTTCCCTGGCAAATGCAAGGACCTGAGTTCAATCCCTGGCTCCATGAAAAAAAAAAAAAAAAAAAAAAGAAGGAAAAATATGCCATGGGGCAGAACAAAATGTTTGGAAATCATTTAATGACACTAAGCTGAGATAATTATCAACATGTGGTTATTAATACAGTTTCAATAGTTATTTTGCAGGTGGAAGGAATTTTAATGGCAGAACATACTTTGATCTGCTGCCCTGGAACTATAGACACAAAAAAGAGAGGGCAAAGGACAGCTATGGGCCCAGTTATCCCAGTATGAACACTTCTAAGGCTCTGAGCCATTGCATGAACACTATTTCCCTACACAGATGTAGAGAATCAATGCGGAAACATTGCAATTTGACTCACACAGAGACACATGTGCAAAATCTAATTCCTCCCTAGGAAATGTGGTGACGAATTTACGGAGATGATCAGACTGACCCAAATTAGCAACATCTCACTGTGAAAAGTGACAGACTTGAACTGGAGGTTTTACCAGAAGCTCTGCTACAACTGTGTGATTCTGAAGCATCAACTAAACCTTTTTCTTCTCACTTATAAAGTTGCAACAGGGGAATAAAATAGGTAATTTCTAATACTTTCTGCTGTCAAACTAGGGCTATATAATGAAACCACTCAGGAAACAGGAAGAAGGGGGTGGGGCGGGGTGGGACAGGGCAGGGCCAACCAAAAGAAGATGCTGAGGCTGCCCTGCCGGAGGGCAGTGTGGGCTTCTCTCTTCATGTTCCACCAATACCTTGTCCCACATTAATGTGATAGTGTGTCCTCTCACCAATGTCAAAATGAATCCACATCAGATAAGAGATAGACACATTGCCAATGGCATTACCATTCCTAGTTACCTTAATATTATATTTTATGGGCATTTAATTAAATGTTAATTATGATTATGTAGGGGTTTGGGGAAGCCAATGGACAGTTTTTCAATATTTGACCTAAAAGGCTAGTTGGTCCTAGGCACTAGGTCTATAATGTCAAGCAGATAAAAATATCCTTACTCCATGATTAACAGATACTATCTGACTGATACACTCCGAGATCTCCAAAAAGTCAGATAAAAAAAAAAAATCTACCTACCATTTACCACCGCAAAGAGCAGAAAGGAAATGAGAGGACTAGAATGGCAAAACCTTAAGAGAAGTGAGAAAGTATCTGTGAGACGAGTGTATCCGGAGTCAAAATTTACTCTCTTCCTTTTCTGAGGACAGAACCCCTAATCAAACAGTGTCTGAAGATGGCAGGCTCCCATTTTTAAAACAACTTAAACTTTTAAAAAGGAAAATCAAAACTTAGAAGGCATCTCTTATGAAAAGAAACAAGACATTTCTATCAATGCACATACACAAATGCCAGGCATTAAGAAGTGGATCTTCCCTGTGACACAGAGCTTCCCAAGTTTTGTTAGAAATGCTAGGGCAGACCTTATAAAACTCCAGTCACAGAAAGTCCAGGAGGGCCAGGGAGATAACTGAGTAGAATAAGCGCTTCCCTGGCAAGTGCAAGGACCTGAGTTCAATTCCTGATTCCTCAAAAAAAAAAAAGAAAGCCCAGGAACTGACAGGTGTACTTAAGGATACAATTAGGACAGGAGAGGAGACAGGCCACAAAGGCCTCTCAAGAGCTTCAGATCCCCTGGGGATGGTGAACGGGGTTGGGGGATCTGAACCCCTGCCAGATACGTGAACGTGGCAGTAGAGTCTGTGGCAATTTTCACCAGAAAGACATTACCATTTGACTAATTTTCCCAGCTTAATTTCAACTGCAAATCATTAGGTTTCAGATATATAAATTCTGCTGTTTGAAAGCAGTACGCTACCACTTCCTGTTGGAGCTCTGAGGCTCCCCTCTTCTGTGTCAACTGAAGACACAGTTCACACCTTCTTTGTAACCACATCCACCACACACACAAAAAAATGAAAACCAAGATGTCCCTTGAGATTCAGCCATTTAATGTCTACCTCCTATTCCAAACCATTGCAAGATACAGACTTTCATATTTTAATAGCTGGAAACCTCCAAAGAGGCTCTTTTCATCATTTAAAAAAATAAAATACAGCATCTGGGGATATAGCTAAGTGGTAAGTACTTGCCTAGCATGCTCAAGGTCCTAGTTCCAATCTCTTTTGAGGGGGGGGAGAGGCTGGAATTCACTCAATTCTAATTCTTAAGAATAAAAATACTTTTTTAAAAATACTTTTAAATTACTTATGTTTGTATTTATTGGGGCAGTTCTGAATCCAGGGCCTCATGCAATGCTAAGCATGTGCTATATCACTGTGCTACACCTCCTGCCAGAAAAATAATTTTAAAAGCAACTATTTTAAAAGTTATCAGATACCATTACAGAAAATATGGGACAAAAGTTACAGAAAAAAAAAAAAGAACAATAAAAAGTATTACAAATAAAAACTTATTTAAGGAATTTAACAGAAACAGCATCAGTGTGATTTACTCATTTTCAAGACAAGTGGACACTTGGGGAGGTCACACAAAGAACCTATAAACTCCACCCACTCAACTTGTTACCATCTGCAACTGCACAATGCATTCAACAATGCAAGAATTAGATGGGGTTTAATTAATACCAGTGTCAAAAATTAACACCCTTTAGTTGCTGAACCAGTTCCCACCAAATCTTTTAGAAACACACTTGAGAGATGACATTTAAAATCTGCTTCCTCAGAAAAGAAAAAGTCCCACTCAAGACTGACTGCCAAGAATTTGGGACTGCAACTTCCCTAAATCAGACAAGGGTTTTAGACCATTCAATCTGTATGAAAAAGATTAGAATAAACAAATGAAAGCCTTTCCCAATACTCAATTGTCAAGTGCTTTATACCAAATAGCTTTTTAAAAGATAATAACCTTAAAACACACAAATATCTAAACACACTTATTACTAAAGAACTAGCTCTTTATTTCCCAACCCAGAAATTCATGTTGAAAATATGCTGTGTAAGAATCACTTGAAAGATTCCTAAAGTAAGCTACTATTAGAAGCCAGAAACATCACTCAGAAAACCCAAAACTAAGATTCATAAGGTATTTAATTAACTCAACTATTAAAAAGTTAAACTAACTTCTACAGACAGTTTAGAGCCAGTATGATTTGCTTTTCTGTTCATGGTAAGTTGGATATCTTGTTAGCTGGAGGACAGTTCCCAGGCAAGATCAAAAAACTCCTAAATCTATTGGAAGTAATGGGAGAGAGACATCATTATGTGGTGATGTATTTGAAAAGCAATAATTAGAACCAAGGCAAAATACAGAGAGGCAGGCAGAATGCAACATCAATTTCCCTGGATTAAAAGTTATTAAATCTTCAAGCCTAAGAATTTTAAAAGATGAGGAGTTTCTTGGGAGATGGTAATAAAGGGGAAAGCCTTATTTCCCTGACCACATCGTTTCCAAATGTCACCAGCCAAAACCCTGAACACCCATTAACACTCATGGAACAACTTAACACTCCATACACATTATTCCATCATTAGTCACTTTCTGTTTTCTCCTGCACTTGATCCAAGAGAAAGAGAGAATCTGGTCATCAGTGGTCCCAGTTCCTAGGAAAGTCCTCACCCACTGCTTAACATTTCCTTTCCCTTTTCCACCTTCGGTCTCTGCCCAACCTCTCCACTACACACACGGCTTCCCCTCCCGGCCTTCCCCTCAAACCCAGCTGTCCTGTACTTTCTCTACCAAGTATCCTCACGCCACCACCGACTCCCACTCTGCCCTGTCTCAGGTCGTCTCAGTGCAGACCCACGGCTCCCAGCTCTCCCTTACCAACCTCGCCTCCAGGTCACTCGTCCCCTCCATCCCCATCCGACTGCCTGGTCTCACCTCTCTCGTCCCTGATGTCCTCTCTCCCTTTGCTTCACGTTCCTCTGCTCCTCCAGCCCGTGACTTCCCCCTCTCATTTCCTTCCTCTTTGCTATCTTTTAACCATTTTCACGCCCACTGCCCCTCTTCTCTCCCCGGGAGCTTTCCTGCGTCCCCCCACTTTGTCCCTCTGGGGCCCCTCCTCGTCAGCCCCGGAGCCGCTCCAGCTCCAGCTCCAGGAACCCCGGTCCTTGTTCTTTTGCTTCCTCTTCTCTGCTCTCCAGGTCCCCCCGCAACCTCCCTAGCCTCGGGTCCCCGCCCGCCCCTCTCCCTCATGCCTTCGCCCCTCCCGCTGCCCGCCACCCCGCGATCCCCTCTCCCGGCGCCCGAGCCCTCGCTCGCCCCCGCTCAGGCCCCCTGTACCCGCCCCCCATCTCGCACCCCAGCTCCAGGCCGCCGCCCCTCCCTCACCGATGGTGGAAATGAAGGTGGTGTTGAAGGCGTCCTCGGAGAAGCGGAACAGGAGGCAGGTCTTGCCCACGCCCGAGTCGCCGATCAGCAACAGCTTGAACAGATAGTCGTAAGTCTTCGCCATCTTCTCGCTCCGGCCCTCTGACCGGGTAGCGAGAGGAGGCGGTGGAGAGCGCGCGGAGGGGGCGCCAACCGGGGGGCGTGTCCGCCGAGCCGCTCGCGCCCCCGCCCAGCGCCCCGCCCCGGGCCTCTCGACCAATCCCTGATGGTTTCGTCATCACCGCCTGCGGCCCGGGCTTCATGGGACTCGTAGTTTCTTCCGGAAACGTCGGGCGTGCTGGGCGCCGACTGTCCGAAGAGGGCCCAGTGGATGAAAGAGATGCTATGGGTGCTGCGACCTGGTGGATTAGGCCTTTCCAAACAAGCAGGGGAGGGACACCTCGTTTCCAGCTCTTCCCATCGCGCCGCCGGAACTTAACTTTGTCGATTCTTTGTTTGTGGGCGCCTTTCAAATCCAGGACCTCAGCTTCCATATCCTTTCCGCCGGGACCAGAGCCCGACCCTTTTTCAGTGCCCAGAGATGCGGCCGGAGACTATCTGGCAAAGAATGATTACCAAGCTCACTCTTGGCCCCTGCACGCGACATAGGCCAGGCGCGGTGACTATCATAGAGGATCTGCGCAGACCTCATCCCTCTCCCCGAAGGAGGAAGGATTTTTAAAATGTGGGAAGACTTGTGCTACAGCTGTGTGCCCCCTAGAAAGCAAAGCGCCATCTGAGGCGGGAACTTTGGCTTTGGGAATGTAGAGAATATGATTTGGAGGTAGCTTGGGCTCAGCTGCTTAACCGCAGTGACTGGTCACGCAGTTGGTAGAACTCGGTTTTCTCTTCTGTAAAATTAATATAAAACGAGCATTGGCGTGAAAAGTAAATACTAAAAGTGAAAACACTTTTAACCAGGACAGCTTTGTGAGTGGTACCAAGGTGAATGGTGCGTATATTCTTCGCCCCTCAGTAGGCACTCATTTGAGTGACAAATGGAGAAAGGAAGCAGCGTTCTTATACTTGATTCAAGTGGTTTACATTCAAATAATGTGCAACTAGCCAAGAAAACCAGGCACCCCACCCCATCAGAGTTCTCTGTCTCCCAAGAATCTCTTTTTCTCGGTTTTAATTCCTAATATGTCAAATGTCAGCAGCTAAAACCACACACATCAAAGAAGAGAAGCTCATTGAGTGGGTTGTGGTGGCACATACTTGCAATCCCAGACTCAGGAGGCAGATGCCTAAGGGCTGCAGTGAGTTTGAGGCCAGCCTGGGCTACACAGTGAGTTCAAGGCCAGCCTGAACTACAAAGCAAAGACACTGACTCAAACAAAAAAAAAAGTTCTGAGATCAAAACATTTGTTCTGGCTCAAACAACTGAATAATCACTGGCTCAGATATTTACCTTATACATAAGAAAGGACTACTGAAATATTTGAAGTTGTTTAAGGGAACCAGTAGACTTAACCATTTATGCAATATGAAAAGAAACACAAACAGTTGAACAAACTAGCAGTTCCCCATCCCCACTACTAGTGTGGTGGTTGAACCCAGTCCCTTTGCAGTAAGCTACTTCCCAACCCTTTTTCCAGACAGTCTCAATAAGTTACTCAGGCTAGACTCATATTTGGAATCCTCCCACCTCAGACTCCTGGGTTACAAGCACGTGCCACCATGCCTGGCTCAGCAGGCTCCTTTAAGGTATACATATTGAGTACCTTGTGACTTTATGTACAATGCCATGGATGTTACATTCTTAGTCATATTGCAAGAGGACAGCATTGGCCCAGTATTGACATTCAACTTTTATGTGGACAGAAGATGAAAGGTATCATCATTAACTCATTTATTGACCAAATGGTGTTTAAAAGGACAGCAGCTACTGCTGCTCCTACTGCTGCCATTAATTGAATATCTAATTTCTAAAGCCCCCATGATATCAAAAGGTAACAGGGAGGATCCCAACCTGTAGCACAGGCTGAGACTGCCCAGGCCTGGCCTTAAGCAAGCTTCGTATATGTGTGTGTGACTGAAAATTTAACTCAGGGCCTTTGCACTGAACTACATTTTCTGCCCTTTTTTATTATGAGACAAAGTCATTACAGTGTCCAAGTTGGACCCAAACTTGGTATCCTTGTGCCTTGGTTCCCATAGAACTTCACAGATCTGCTGCACCATACTCCCCTTAGGCAAGCTTCTGAACTTGGCTTCAACCAGTCAACAAATATGGCTCTATTCCTTTGTCCTCATTCCTAGAAAGGTGGGGAGGAGGTCTCAAAGACCAGTAGAATCTTTAAAGATGTGTTCATATTTAAATAAGTTTTTTTGTTCTACCATTTGCGTTCAATGATTGTCATTCTCTTTCTATCTGAGTAAGAACAAGCTGAGATGACGAAGAACTTAAGTTCAAAAGAGAAGCTTGAGTTAGGAATCTTATTAAAGTCCCTAAATTTCCCTAGGGGAATTTCATTAATTGAT
Organism: Ctenomys sociabilis; assembly: GCA_004027165.1. NCBI lineage: Eukaryota > Metazoa > Chordata > Mammalia > Rodentia > Ctenomyidae > Ctenomys > Ctenomys sociabilis. The sequence continues at coordinate 10,951 of PVKA01029836.1, forward strand.
GGGATTTTTTTTTTTTTAATTCTATTTTGTTTTCACTTCCTCAGCTTTTCTCTACTACCAAGTATGTTTGTATTTTGTGCAACAAAATATTGGAGATCAGAGTCTTGGTAGTAATCTGTACTACTGACAAAAGACATTTGCTGAACAAATCAAATAAAGATCTAAGTGTATTTATGGACAGAAGGGACCCATAGATAATAGGTTCCTAGTTGCTCCTGTTCTCCAAGGGCTATTAGCAGACTCTACAAAAATCTACAGTACTATGCTCTGACGAAACCAGTTACCCAAACCCAACCCAGAAATGGTACTTCGCTGTGGAGCACTGAGGAAACTAGCGCATTCAGTTTGATCTTTTACTGAGCTGGTGTTACATAATCTATGATCCTGGCTACTTAGGAGGCTGAGGCAGGAGGGTTATAAAGTTCAAGGCCAGCTCAGCCACTTAGTGAGACCCTGTCTCAAGAAAAATCAAAAAGTACTAGGGATACAGCTCAATGGTAGAACATTTTCCTAACATACATGAGCTCCTGCATTCAACTCGCAATAGTGAAAAAAAATTCTTTTAAAGTTTTCTGTAGGGTTACATTGCCCATGACAGTTTGACAAGACTCTAATGTCCAATAGGTTTATGCTGTCTGGGTTCTTTTCAGGCCACCATTCTTTCTTCAGGATTTTAGGAAGCTGCTGTTCCCTGTTCCCTTCCTGATGACTGTCATAGAGGGGTACTCTGATCACAATTCCAAGGGTAGCACTCCTCCAGTTATTCATGATGGGAAACACAAAGCCCCCCAAGTATCTACTAATATATTCTTGGGAGTAATATTTTCTATGTACATTTTCAGAAGAATTGAAGAATTTTTAAACTGGTTTATATTGTTCCATGACACTTCGCAGGAAATGTTGCTTTTCCGAACTGCATAAGTGAAATTAAAGGTGGGTGAGACTTCCACTTCTGAAGGGTTGGCAGAACTGGAATCAGTTATCACTGAGACTTTCTTCCCTCTAATTGTATTCTCCAAGAACCCATGCTCTGGCAGCTGAGACAGGAGGATCACCATGAGTCTGAGGTCAGCGTGGGCTACATAGTGAGTTGTTCAAGGCCAGGCTACAGAACTACATAGCAAGAGCCTGTCACAAAAGAAACAAAACTCCATGCACTTACATTGCTCTGAAAAATTTATGGCGAAGCAGCCTCTGGACATCAGTTTGTCCCATCAGTGTTAATGCTTCTGCCCATCTTAGGCATTGGCCCTCTGCCATGCATTGGACACAGCTGTCCTGGTGGGCTACAATAATGCCCTTCATAGCGATTATGCTCCCTGATGATGACTCAGCCATTGAATAAGTTTTTCTCCCTGTGTTACTCAGTAGTGTGTATATGTCTTTGTCTTCTCCCTTGAAATTTGAGCTCTTTGAGGGATAAGATCCTGCAAAAGTCTCACTGTCATTCCCAGCATGCAAGCAGGATGCTTTGCACATAGTAGGCATTCAAGTTGTTATTGAATGAATGAACATCTGTCCATCAGACCAACAGTCTTGCTACTTTAGAAACATTTCAGGCAATTTGGTTTATTTGCTGCAGGGGCTAGGGAGAGTGCTCAGTAGAATAAGTACTTGCCTGGCAAGCACAAGGGCCTGAGTTCAATCCCTGATTCCGCAAAAAAGAAGAATGTTATTTGCTACAAAATTTGGGTTCCTATTTACACTACACCTTGTGGCTGTATGTTACTTCATTTTATAAGTATACTGTTCATTGTTGTGTTTAAGAAATGATGGTGACCATATATTATTTTTCAAGTTTGTCAAGATTACATTAATAAGGACTGAAAACTGCCAATCTTTTATCACCTATGTGCCATCTAAAAACATGCTATTTATTTAGTGATAGTCTAGTGGTATGATTCCATAATTATCCTCATCAGAAAGAGACAAACTGTACTCTTCCACCCACTGATATTTCCTGAGCAATCACAGTATGAGTAATGTCCACTCCAACAAATATTCATTAAGCTCACATTATGAAGCCAGCTTGGCAAGGCCACCTGGAGGATACAAAAAGCTCTACCATGTGGTCTCTACCCTCAGTTTGTTCCCACCTAATGGAACACCCAAGTAAAAAGTTCAGTCATAAATGCTGTCACATACTGCATTTCTCGTAATGGGTCATGTCCATTCTGAATTCTGACTAGTCAGCATTTTTGTTTGACTGTTTTGGAGACAGAGTCTCACTTCAGGCTGGCCTCGAACTCATGGCGATCCTCCTACCTCAGCCTCCCAGCTGCTGAGATTACAGGCGTGCACTACCAGCTCACTAAAGCACCCATTGTGATTGGTTGGGTATCCATTTTGATTATTTGGGCATCCATTCCAATGAGTCAAGCTTCCAATCTGATTTGTGCTGATGCAAAATTGATTGTGACTTTTGTTGTTGGTGGTTTCTTGAGACAGGTTTCACTCTATAGCTCAGGCTGATCTCAAACTCTGCATCCTCCTGCCTAGCCCTCCAAAGTGTTGGGATTGCAGGTGTCTACCACCACACCCAGCTTTTAAATGTCATATATTTTGAGTTTGAGCTTTTGAATGTTATCTATTTTGCATATCACCACTGGATGTAAAAACTGAATAAAAAGGAGATGATATTACTTTTTAAAGTACTACATAAACGTACAGGATATGAGTAACACATCTCTACAAAACCTAGTTTTTATGACAAAGTCTACATAATGTAGAGATGATAGGAAGACAGTGTGCATCTATCCCTTGGCCCTGAGTTCATGGACAGGACTGAATCAGACACTGTCTTTGGGATCAGGCCCTAAAGTGTGAACAAGAGCCAAGGCTAATGGTTAGCTAAAGACAAAACTTTCCTTGGATGCTATGGGTGGAAACCTAATCCCTTAGAATTAAAAAGATGCAAATCTTTTGGGTGCTGGCTGCATCTCTGGATAAGGTGGAACCCTCAGAAAGTGAAGGTGCAGCTCAGCAAGCCTGGAACACGGGGCTCAGTAGCCTAACCTACTGAAGTGGCTTGTTAGGAATCTGTTCTGACACCTCTTCAGATGAGATTGTGCACGTTCAATGTGGTATGGCCATAGACTGACACCTCTTCAATCACATCTTTGCCTGGTAATAACATTAAAATATTAGGAATTCATTCCTGTCATTAGTGTAGGCATTGCCATTTCATAGGATTCTGTGTCAGATAAGGCTTCTATGCAGTAAGCACATATATTTTGGGTAGGACTATTTGGAAACTTGAGTCGTTTAGGAGTGTGTGTGTGTGTGTGTGTGTGTATGTATGTATTGAACATAGAGCATCCTACAAGCTAGGTAAGTGCTCTTTCAGCTACATTGCCAGCTCAAGTAAGCCTTCTGGGACCATCTATAGAGTAGACATTGACTCCATATGAAAGTGTGGACGTGCTAATAAAATCAGATTTGTAACAGGTAATGGGATGCTTCTGTCAATAAGTAAAAGAATACTTTATGGCTTCAATAAATAATAAAAACACCTATTGGATCACATAGTGAAAGAATCAGATACAGGCCTAATGACAGGCTTACTCCAGCAGCTCAGATAACATGCCTGGGACCTGGTTTCTCTCTCGGTTTCTTAATGCTTCTTCAAAGTGGCACTTACTGCAAAGGCCACCCCATGGGCTTGCAAAACCATGTTCCTCAAACTCCTGGGCCCCTTGCTTATAGGCTCAAGCAGAGAAGTATGCAAAGAGTCCTCTTCCCCAGCAGGTTTTTTTTTTTTTTTTTTTGGTTTTGTTTTTGTTTTTTAATGTATTTAGTATAGGGCCTACAGGGTCTCACTACACAATCGGACTTGTAGTGATCCTTACTGTTCTTCAGCCTCCCAAGTGCTGGGATTACAGGCAGGCGCCACCATGCCCAGTCTCAATTGCCCTCTCATCGCTCCGGGGGTGGGGCGTGCACAGCATGCAGGGGATGGAACCTGGCTGCTGCGTCTACCTAAGCAGGTGCTTTAGTCCACTGAGCTATCTGGCCGGCCCTCCCAAGAGTTTAAATAAATATCTGAAATTGTGTTCCTTGGGGCATGACTGCTTTCCTGAAACTAACCAAGAGTCCCACAGTACAGACTAGATGGATTGACTTCAGGCACTAGAAATCAATGTGGAATCGTTCTTACCCTGAATACAGGATTGTTAGAAACAGAGGGGACAGGAGGAAGGAAGCCTGAGGAAACAAGTGACACTATCACTTGTGCTCAAATCAAATATGGGAATATCTGTATGAAATATTACCGAGGAGCTGCTAATGGAATTTCTGCACAAATCATAAGAGCTGAATCCAGGAAAATTTGGACTCTTCACTCACTGAAACGGATGGATTGATAGTTCAATAGGAAGAAAACAATATGGTCCCTTTGAGGAAAGACTGTATTTGAGGAAAAGGTCGGTGGGCCCAAGCCAGAATTAACCAGGCAGTGGGATACCTTCTGCCCTGTATACCCTTCTGCGCTAAAGCAAAAAAAAAAAAAAAAAAAAAAAAAAGCTCAGGTTAAACACTTGGGTAGCTCCAGTTTCTCTCTTAGGCTCTGATAAACCTGCTCTGGGACTTTGTCCTGGAAAAATGATAGGATTAAGCTTCAGATGACCTAGCTCTGTTCCCAGCTCTTGTCACTAACCAGCTCTGTGACCTGAGGCATTATGCCCTTCCTGTACCTCAGTTTCCACACTTGTAAAGTGAGGAGGATTGGTAAATCCCTTACCATCTGCACAACCCTCTAGGCCCTGGAAGCCGTGCTCTGTAACAGATGACCTAGAGTCTGAGGTACCCATCCTACAGACTTTGGTCTTGTAGGCCACCTACACGCCTGTGAATCTAGGATTTATCAGTAGCCTTTCAGCTCTCATGCAGGGTGTGGCACTAGGAAAAGTCTGTGTCACCTTGTTTTAACCAGCCCTGGATTCACCCTTTTGACTCAGTTATCAGTAGTTCTCTTTTCCCAAGCAGTACAAAGTTTCGATCCTTTCTGACATGGAAACAATGTATTACATTACCAAAGATTTATTGAGTTGCTAAACTACTGGTTTAACAGAGACATAAAATTCAGCTTTATATTTTGAGCCAAAACCAGTCATATTCTTGCCTCCAATTCCTACGTAATGTAGACAATCATTATCTGAGAAATCTTAAACATAGATTTTCCTCCCTATTAAACAGAAAGGACTTAGAAACAGAGTTCATCAGAGAACATGCTGAATTGCTGTAGAACTTCTGATAAAACATCCTATCACTTTGTGAAATTCCTTGCTCTCCCTGTTTGGACAGAACTGAAGAGTTAATATACAATCCAGTAGAACACTGTGGTTATTCATTTTTAAAAGATTTACAATTATAAAATAATGGTGACAACCTAATAGAATGCTGAGGAAATAAAGCTGAGCAAGTGATTGCTTTGAGTTAGGATAAATATTTAGGTTTAGAAAAACTGCTAATAAAATCTGAATCACATTGTAATTTTCTACGCATTTCTTTCTAAAACTCAAGAGCTACAGGGTCTAATTAGGCCAGTTTGGGGGATTATCACAGTGTCTTATTTCTGCAGTGAATGGCATCATTTGAGGCTTAATATATATTGAAGCTTTTATGAAACAACAGAGGTTTCCATATGTCTCTTGTGCAAAACATTTGTGTTGCCATCTGCTACTCAAGAGCAGTTTTGTAGGAAAAGGATGCAAATTGCCTGGTTCTTTAATGACTGCAGGGCGAGGCAATAGACTGGGGTAGCGAGTTCACTGCTGGGCAAAATCTGCTGTTTACTTAGCCATCAACTCAAGGAATTTTTTGCAAAGAGACAGATGAAAAGAAACTGAAGTCTAAATTTATTTGTGTCTTTTGAACTCAAGACAAAGACCATGTGAAGCCATGTGTGAGACTCTTTAGGCCAGCAAAGCAAGGGACTATCTAGGACACCAGACTTTAAGGTCAGTATTAACACGTATCAGTACTCTTTTCCTTGGCCCATGCCAAAGAATCTATGACTCATACTTCATACTTCAGCTTAAAAAACATCAAAGGATCATCTTGAGCTCAGTATTAAAAAAAAAAGAGCTCACCTCTCATTAGGAGTTAACTATCTGCGTTTTGGATTTAATACCTTTTCTTTTTTTTTCATTAGCTTCCTGAATTGTGAACAATTGTTTAGTAGCACCAAGAGGCATAGCTCAGTGGTAAAGGCATATGTGACAGTAAGAAAACAAAAGACAGAAAAGCAATCACCACTAACAACAACAAACTCAAAAGTATATTTTGAACCAGTTTTAGTTACTTAAGTAGTAACTTAACCAACTGTGCTTAATCCAAACTAGAAACTCTAGAGCTTAGGGATTATCTGTAGGTTTTAATTACTGGTGCTTTTAAACTTCCTTTGCAATAAGTCTCTCACTAGAATTATTAGAATCTAGAATGTAAGAATCTGACACAGGAAAGAGACCAGGTCAGGTCACTTACTTAGACCCTTAACAGCACAGCTAGTCTCAAAAGACTTCTGGTTCTAAAATGTAGAGAATGGTCATTCAGTATTTCTCAAGTGAGCACTTGGCACTCAGAGCACCAAGTGAATAAGCAGAAATGAGTAGGTGATAGTAGAAGACAGGGTTTCCTGGTCAGTGCCTTTCAAGAAATGCTGTTGTCACAGAGCTTTATTAGAGCAGCCCAGGACCTCTTGATCTGCCGGGGTATAGAGTCTCCACAACGAGAGGAAACACCCAGCTTTCCCCAGCCTCCTTCCTGACCTCTTGGGACCTGGGTTCTATAGAATATATGTTGAGAAGCTGATTTCATCTTCATCTGAGATACAGAGATACCATATTAAACCATACAGTCCTAACATCAAGATGCGTATCAGCACATTTACAGGAAGTGTCAGGGCAGGAGGCAGCAGCATCTATTACCAGAGTGTCTGATAAACTGGATTATGAACAGTGTCCCTGCCACCTCCAGGTTTTCCTGAGTCCTTGGGTATCCTATTGCCACTTCTGTCACCATCATGCCTACGCAAAGGTCAGCCAAAACCTGGGGCAGCTGCTTTTCCCTCAAGTCCTGGAGATGTAAAACTGAAATGAAAATAACCTATGTTCAAAAATATATTTGCCTACAATTGTGATGGTGCGCAAGACTAAATTCTAGTGAACATCATATAGTATGCTTTTGAGAAAAAGACACGTGTTCAGTAGGCTACCATTCACTTTCTTCGTTCTGTGTTGTTTTGTACTTGGAATGAATTATAGGATGTCAGAGGGTCACATCACACCCAAGCTAATTTCCTATACTGACATTTGAAAGGCTGTAAAATAATCTGCACAATGAAATGTTTTCAGGGATGAATCATTTAAGTGTCTGAGGGTATGAATTATGTGCACATTGTGTCCCTAATGAATAACTGAGCTTGGCATATATTAGCCACACAGTGATAAATATGGTTGCACTAATTAGTAAATTATAACCTAATGATTGGGTTTAATAAAATTAAATAATGGTAATAATATACTAGTGGTATTAATAATATCCTACCTTTTCAAAAAAAAAATCTCAAAGATAGATTGCTTGACCTATCATAATCAAGTACCATGAATTCTGTTTACACATTATTTAACATTCCTCATTACAGTAGTAATCTTCTGGCTCCATAAACAATTGCACTGTAGTGTGGTATTTCTTTTAGATAATAATAAAGGGGACCATTTCTAAATTTGACATTTAAACACAGACACACATACACACACACAGACTTAGACTTGGAATGAGCTTGTAGACATCAAGTCCTCTCTTCATGTCACTGCAGAATTCCCCTTTCAACCATTTGGCCTTTACCTAACCATCTCCAGAGATAAAAACCATATAATAACCCTAAAGAAATGTGTCATCCTAGAGGCATTCTGAGTCATCAAAAAAGGATTAAGTCATGTGGGTAAATTATAGTTTGTGTTCTGTATTTTCATTAATGTAATAAAAACATTTTAAAAGCACCTACAACATACAAAGCAGCTTGTTAGATAGCATAAGGAGAATAAAATAGAACTGAAACAGACCATTCTTTAAGAAGTCTGTGGTTTTACAATCTGGGCATGGTGGCATACACTTATAATCCTAGCATTTAGGAGGTTGGGACAAGAGGATCAAGAGTTCAAGGCCAGCCTCAGCTACACAATAAGACCCTGTCTCAAATGAAAGAAGTCTATGGTTATAGGGAAAGCAAGTAATGTACACATGCATTAGTTTATAGTTGTTTCCAAATAACGTTTTTCAAAACTGGTAGTCCGGGGCCAGGGATATAGCTCAGTGACACAAGTGCTTGCTCGGCATGCACAAGATACTAAGTTCCATTCCTAGTACCAAATTAAAAAAAAAAAAGGTAGTCCAGTTGCACATGGTGGCAAATGCCTGCACTCTCAGCAATAAGAAGCCAAAGCAGGAGGATCACTGTGAGTTTGAGGCCAGCCTGGGTTACAAAGAGAGTTCAAGACCAGCTTGAACTTGATAGTGAGGCCCTATTTCAAAAATGACAAACACTGATAGTTTATAGTGGGGCAGATTACCCAGTGTCATCAGATCATACCAATTCCTAACCACACCAAGTACATGGAAAGTTACAGCACATCAGGTTTCCTAGTAACCTTCAGCATCCCCCATGAGTCAAGCTTCTCTTTAGATAGCAGGTGAGGACCCACGCAGAGCAGCAGACTTTTGACACACACACTTCACCTTCACTGTATGGGTAGGAAGATGAATCTCATGGACAAGGAGCCTGGACTGTGCTGGGGAAGCTTCCAGGAAGCTGCATACTTGTGTGGGCTGCAGCAGAGCAGTAAACCAGCCACATTGTCAAGTAACAAGCAGTGGTGAGGTGAACCTGGACACACAAATCATCTGTAACTCTGCAGAGTGGCTCAGCCCAATTGGATGGTAGAAATTTTTTTTTTAATTTTTAAAAATATTTATGTATTTGGTATAGGATCTCGCTACACAGCTTGGACCTGTAGTGATCCTCCTGTCTCAGCCTCCCCAGCACTGGCATTACAGGAGTGTGCCACCATGCCTTGTTTCGGTAGCCAGCACGGCATTCTGGGGCCAGCACCCAGCCCCACACAGCATGCAGTACTGGGGCTTGAACCCAGGTTCTTGTGCTTGCCAGGCAGGTGCTTAGACCACCAAGCTATCTCCCTGGCCCCAGACGATAGATCTTTGATAAAGAAGCTACCACTACCTCTTGAATGTAGACAGACAGGTCTTCTTCCTTCTCCAAAAAGCTTCCCTGAGGAACATGAGGCACCTATTGTCCTACAGTCTCCTCAACCTTGGTTGACCCAAGGACACCCCCACTGAATTCCCAGCAAAGAGCAGCATGACCCCAGTATGCAGCAGCCTGAAGTAACAAGCTTCTCTTCTTGCTGCGTTCTGGGGAGGTGGCAGAAGCAGCACCTTACCCATCCACACACACCAGCATCACCACTTAGAGTTCTGAGAGCTAGTCTATGGAGAGCTCAACTTCTGCAGTGAAATACTTCATGATGAAGCTCATTCATCTGCTTTTCGGCCCTTTTACATGCTGGGTATCATGTATCCTTCCCAGAAGTAAGCTTGTTTGGAGGCGGCAGATAAAACACTCGAGACAGCTCATGCCTCTGTGTTTTATAGTTGAAGAAGAAATTATTGATGGCCTCCACATTTGCGTAGAACTTTAGTATTAATTCACACCTTGGGCTTGGGCTTTTTTTTAAAGTCAGGTGTGATTTTTCTTACAGCTGTGACTGTTTAGACAGCCCCAGCCCTGCCCTCTTCTGCCACTCCTCCTCACTGGGCAAGGAAGCCACAGGCCAAGCAGATTCAACTACCCTCACCCAGAGCCATGCTGTGGGTCCTAAATCCCAAATTCCCTGCTAAAGACCCTGCTTCCAGCATGGACATGGGACTCTTCCAAGAAAAAAAAAATCAAGCTTTTTTTTCTTGAGTCATGGTCTCACTATGTAGTGCAGGCTGGCCTTGAACACACTATGTAGCTTAGGCTGATCTTGAACTTGCAGTGATCCTCCTGCCTCAGTCTCTTCAGGGCTGGGATTCCAGGTGTGTGCCACCATGCCTGGCTCAACTAGCCTTCCAAGAGTGGCCTGTACAGCTGGTGTGGCACCATAGGTCCAAGTAGGGCCCAGAGGGTGGAGATATGACCAGAAGTGGCTGGGATCCCCTTTGTGTGTGGTGAGACCCTTGTGACACTGCCAGGCCTGGAGTGGGAAGAAGGGCACTCGTGTTGATGAAGTCCTTGGAACTACCCTGGGCCTAGTGTGGTTCTGTGAGATTTTCTGGGTCATTCTTATATTTTAAAAATTTAAACATATACAGGCCTTTATTTTACTTTTGCCCCAGGCTCCACCCCATGAAATGAGTCTACCTATGCTTGGAAGACTTTTACTTTTGAGAATTTTAATATTTAATTTATTTATCCCTTAGTATCTATGAAGAAATTAGTCCCAAAATATGCAAATGCACAATTCCCTTATGTAAGACAATGAAGAATTTGCATACAGCCTTCTCCGGTTTGCTTCCAATTACCTCTGGATTACTTACTACACTAGAAATGCTGTTAAACTGGCATTCTACTTTATTAGGAATAAAGACAAAAACAGTGTTTGGTGATTGAACCCGGCGTTGCAAAGCCCACAGACCTGGTGGGAGCTCAGGAAAGGTTCTGGTGGCGAGGAGGATGCAGCACTCATCTGACGCCACGGTCCATCCATGGCCCAGTATTCTCCTTCCTCAGCCTCTTGTTGCGAACAGGAGAGACCATGGCCACTGAGAACCAGAAAAGTGGGGCATGGCTGTCGCCTGTGCTGTGGCTCCTGTTGGCTTCCCAGCTGACATCCTTGAACTGCGTGGAGTTAAGAGCTGGGTACTCTGACAGCCTCTGCCAGGCAAAAGAGAAAAGAGCAGAAAGTGAACGGGGCCAGGCTTGTAGGGCTGAACACCAGTTAGCAGCCTTCTGAGCCTTTCTGTCTGTTTCCTCAGCTGTGAAATGAGCAGGCTAATTCAGGCCTACTTCAGAGGGCAAGGAGTGGCAGGTTTAATTAACGATGATCGCTGGCGGGCTTTGTCATGTAAAGTTGTGTATAAATGAAAAAGAGCATTAGAGCTACTTTACCCAACGCTGGCTAAGTTTGGAGTTCATCCCGCTTGGCGCTGCCACCGTTAAGCCCAGGAGTCCTGATTGTAGGCTGCTGCGTGCCTCAGGGGTGCGGGAGAGCACAGCTGGGGTCGCGTTACCTGGGCAGAAAACAAGGCCTGGTAATGGAGCGGAGGCAAAGCTTGCAATCCGCGCAGGGCTCAGGTGTCTGGCAGGCAGGCTGCGCTGAGAGACCCTGGCACCCGCTGCTGGCGGGCACTGAACTGCTCTTCGCAATCAGAGTACCAAAAAAAAAAAAACAAAAGTACGCATTTATTTATTCCTGAGATGCTTCTGAAGAAACCCTTGGGCTTTCGAGCGTCACACTGAGGGGCGGGGGTCTCACAGACGACCCCGCCCCCAGGCTTTCTCATCAACCCTGCCTTGTTTTGCTGGCTCAGAGTTAACATTCACTGTGCTTCTTGGGGACAGTGTTTACTGAGAACACACAGCAGGATCAGACTGTGTAGGGGCCCTTCTCTTTTCAAGTCTTTATCTTACCCTTAGGGGTCCCCGGGCCGGGACTCGGTTAAAGACAAGGCTCCATGACTTCCCAGACTGGGCCTGGGAACCGCGTCTGGAATCAGATTAATGCTTTCATCAATGTGGGGATTTCTGCCTCTCACGTGGGATTCTATTAGCATTCACCAGCACTTCATCCACGAAGTGTTTCTAGGGTAGCAAATCATATTCAATGTTTGTTTCTTTTTGGCAGAACCCGGGATTGAACTCAGGTGCTTGCGCTTGCCAGGCAAGCGGTTTTTCCACTGAGTTATCTCCCCTGCCCCAATCATATTCAATGTTGCCTTGTAAATATGCTCTGTCACTTCCCTCCTATGAGATGACTTGAAACTCTTTGAAAACCCCAAGGGGATTTTAATCTCCCCTCATCTGGTATCTAGGATTGAACACAGGGACCTGGGCCAGCCAGCCAGCTCTGTGGATTAAAGCGCCTGCTCTGGCTGACCAGGGGTAGGTTTGATCCCTGAGCCTGCTGTGCTAGCCCCATCCCAGGGCATGCTGAGAAGCTGATTGAGACTGGGTATGGTGTCAGGTGTCTGTAATCCCAGTGCTGGGAGGCTAAAAACAGGACTCACTACAAATGCAATCTGTGCAATGAGACTGTAGACCCAGCAGCAAATACAGGGGAAAAAAAAAAGAACATAGGGGCCTTCTATCACTGGCCTGTACCTTAAGCCCATTTTTAATTTGATTTAATTAATTTATGTATTTACAGTACTGGGGATCAAACTCGGCACCTTAATTTTAATTTTTATTTGACATGGGGTCTTGTTACACAGTTCAGACTCACAGTGATCTTCCTGTCTCAACCTCCCCAGCGCTGGGATTACAGATGTGCACCGTCACACCCAGTTTTGGGGCCAGCACAGCACACCCTGGGGTTCTGGAACAGCAGGGCATGAGGTACTAGGGATGGAACTTGGGTCCCTGTGCTTGCCAGGCAGGTACTTAGACCACCAAGCTATCTTCCCAGCCCGAGGACATTAATTTTAAAAGAGGGTCTTGCTAAATTGCCCAGGATGAACTCAAACTTGGGAGCTTTCTGTCTCAGCCTCCCAGAGTGCTGGGTTAATCATTTTTATACCACCTCGACCCCCATGCCTTCCTATAAAATACATGTACACGAACACATACGTTGTTCTGATCATGTACACTGAAAATGAAAAGGCCTAATGAAAACAAGAGAAAGCACTAACGTCTACTCAGGAGCTACATTTTCAATTTAAAAAAGCGTTCCTTGGATGATCTAAATGCACACAATGTATTAATTAAAATCGAAAGGCTTTAGTTGCATCCAGACTTAAATTTGTTGGTTTTCCAAGCCCCCACTCATGAGACCTTGAGAGTGGTTCCTAATGACCTGTGCCTTGACCTCTTCTGTAAGATGGGAACACCAATACTGCCTACTCCCTCACAGGGCATATACCAAGGGGGGGACAGTAATCCATGCCAGCTGCTCAGCACAGTGCCTGGCACAAAGTTAATGCTCAGGGGTATTATCTTCATCGTCTTCCCCAGTTAGAAACTGTAGGGGGATTTTTGCTTTCAGAAATATTTAGCAACAGGTTGGACTTGACAACCTATCCCACAGTTCCATTAGACAACTTAGAAATACAAAGCAGTAATCTGTGCAGATCAGAGCTGGATTTTTAGGGCCAGTAAGATAACTCAGTGGACTAGGCTCTGGCTTTGACAAGTGACCCTGGTGTCCCTGCCACATGTGATCCTCTGTCCCCCATACTGCGCTGGCCCTGGCCCCTGGTGCACACTGAGCCAGTGACTGAGTCTGGCCCACTCTTGTAATCCCAGCACCGGGGAGGTTGAAAACAGGAAGATCCTATGAGTCCGGGCTGCATAGTGAGACCCTATAAAATGAAAAAGAAAAGAAACCCCAGATTTTCTTCTTCTTCTCCTTTTCCAACAGGAGAATTGCAGATTTTATCCTTTGTCCCTTGAAGAAATATTCAGATAAAATATGAGGGCTGTTTAAAGGACACCTTTAGAGCCCCATATAATGCTGCACACCTATAATCCCAGTGCTTGGGAGGCTGAGGCAGGAGGATCAGTGCAAGTTCAAGGTTGGCCTAGATTACAAAATGAGTTCAAGCCCAGCCTGGATGGCAAAGTGACACCCTGTTCAAACAAACAAAAAATGAACAAATCAGCTTTGCAAAAAAAAAAAAAAAAATTACTTGTGCATTACACAGTGGTTTTGTTGGCTATAAAATATATTGGTACATGCAGGTTCTTGTAAAAACTCACTCACTCTCCATGTAATTGGCATTTTTCAGTTTAAAATTTCTGCCCTCCATGCATGGTCTCCATATGTGATTACTCTATGTGAAAATAAAAATGGTTTTGTTGAAAACATTTATCACCAGTTCACTGAAATTTATGGAGAGAAGTTTTTCTGTTAAAATATTATGTCCAGTTTGTGTTGTGTTACAGGCAGAAGGCAGGAAGGGAGGGGTCACAGCCAACAACTGAGGGGTCACAGACACTGATGCTAGTAGTTAGGAGAGAGCAGGCACCATGTGCAGTTTCCCAGTAGTCAATGCCTCCTTTCCTCCGGGTGTCTGATGGGGGCCTGTGTCACCCTAAGTGACCCTGGTGTCCCTGCCACATGTGACTGGGGTAGACGCTTTTGACCCAAGCTGAGACACATGGATCCTCTCTCCAGTGTCCAGATTTGGGACACAGGTCTCTTGCCAGTCACTAATGGCCCCTGGAACTGTGTCAGCACACAAGAGCAGTTGGCCTGGCCATATTCATTATGTGCCCAGGGAGGCAAGCACAGCGGGGCCAAAGAGACTGGAGCAGTGTAGGGAGAGAGGAGGTAGGAGGAGAAACTAGGTCGTCCCCAGAGAAAAACGGAGGTGGCGAGAACACAGCTGTTTCCATCCCTGGTGGAGTCTCCGGGTTTTGTTTCCTCCCCTGTGGGGCCCAGCTGCCCTTCCTGCCCTGGCCTATGTGCAGTACCCTGGCCATTCCAGCTCAGGCAAGTGGCCTGGGCTATGTGACTGGGCTGGCAGAGGAGAGGCTGAGCCAGAGGTCCTGGTAGCACAGAAAGGGCTTCCTGGGGCTGCCACCCTTGTGGTCTCAGCCCACCGGCCTGTCCACAGTAGGCAGGCACCCTGAATGGTCTCTGCTGCTCCAATGGGGTGCTGCAGATGCATGGCTGTCCTGAAGCAGCGTTCTCCTCCTAGTGGCTTCCTGACACTTGTTCTTGTGGAGGAGGGAAAGGGGTAGCGTCATGGATGGCATGTCTAGAATTTCACCTAATCTGGCACATTTCTACAGCGTTATGGTATCTGTGGCTGTCAGTTCTCATGCAGGTGGCTACCACAAAACAAAAGAGGTGCCAATTTTGCCAAGCCCTCTAACCTTGGTTAGTTCCACTTCCCCGGGGATTTGATACTCATCTGTAGGTGTGGCCCTGCCCCAGATTCAGGGGCAAAACCTGGGTCTCCCTGAAGGCTTTGAGAAGGGCTGTTTTGCAAGTCCGAGGACACAATTAGGCTACTTTGTGATTTGCTCTGCTCTGATCAGATGCACAGCTTCAGGTTTCTGGGCTTCTGCCTTCATCCTGAGATTGAGTCTCCTGTCCGGTTCCCTGCCTCCCTGCTGTGCGCCCCAGTACTTGATTTCCTCCACAGTACAGCAACCCCCAAAGTCAGCAGTCTAATTTGTTTACATCTGTTCTCCCCAGGAGAAGCACCTGAGACACAGACCGAGCTGAGACGTTGCTGACACTGTGTCACCTGCCCTGTCCTCTGCTTGACCTCCACGGAACTCGCTCCTCATAATGATATCTGCTTACTTAGGCTGACTGATGGGATGCCTACTTTTACCATTTTTTAGATCTTTCTAACCTTGATGTTCTCTCTAAACTACCGGATCATCTGCTGCTGTTCCTAGGGTCCCTGTGGCCCCATGGCCCAGAGCCCCTCCCAGTGATGTCACCTGGGCACTTAGCATAATGCCTAGCACTCAGCAGTGACAAAGACAAAGCTACAATGAGGACAGAGTGGAATTAGCTCCTGTGAGCAATCCTGGGTTCAGTATAAGTACCACGCGCTAACCGACTAGGTCACTGGAGCTCCAATCCTGGGTTCAAATTCTTATTCTTTCACTTGGACAAGTTTCTTAATTTCTTTAGAACTCAAAGGGATTATTGGAAAGATTATACAAGATTAAGTCCCTGGCAAAGATTATCAGATATTTAAATACACCTTTCTTTTGTGCACTTAAAAATTTTAAGTACTTTACTGAGAAATAATTCAAACATCATACAATGAACCAACTGAAAAGGTACAGTTCAATGGGAGGAGTATGCTCGCTGCAGTTAGATTTCTTTACAATGCAATTATGCTTGCAGGATCTAAGGTTTAGTAATAGTTAAAAAGACTCGGGATTTCAGTCAGCAATAAGCTTATGCAAATCAATAGTGTGACACGGTTGTAATTGCAAAAAAGAAAAATCTGGTGTGATGTTGGGCTGTACAGATACAGACAGGATGGTTGGAACAGGGCAGGTCATGGTTTCATTGTTCCCAGCTGGCAGTAGACTTATTTTTAGAGCCACACAGGCAAAAGCGACCCACGTCCAAAGAAATGAGAAACTGCGGGTGCTGCTTGTAGGAGCCAGTGATTCTCATGCTGTGGGAATCAGCGCTAAGAAGGGACGAAGCACCCCTGTTCAATTCGCGCTGGAGTTCTTGTTAGGGAAATGAGTGACACGCATTTCTGTGTTCCCTCCCTGGGCCAGAACCACAATAGATGAATTTAATAGAAGCAAGCAGATTTTGACATAATAGAGGGAACTGAAGTTGTCTAGCTGTCTAAAATAGAATGGACTGCTCCTTCCTAACCTGAATTCCTGCTTGCCATATGATTAACCTGTCTAAAGGCAGCACGTTGCTGAGCCCATGCTCTGTCTAGCTGAGGCAGGGAAAGCTATCAGATAGGTCTACTCTTCTTTCTTCCTGAACAGCCCTCTAGTTTGCAGGGTGAGGTCATAGCTTATTCTCTTCCTTTTTCTTTCATTTGTTTTTCTGATGTGGGGCCCCAGCTGGTCTCACATTTATAATCCTCCTGCTTCACCTGCCCCAGTGCTGGAATTACAGGGATGTAACACCATATGAAGCTGAGTATTCTGATTTTTCTCTTTTTCAATTTATTTTCTCTGCCCTTACTTTTTTTTTTTTTTTTTTTTTTTTTTTTTTTTTTTTTTTTTTT
>PVKA01029837.1:0-27896 GCA_004027165.1 Ctenomys sociabilis
AAGTGCTTCCCTGACAAGTGCAAGAGCCTGAGTTCAATCTCCAGTTCCACCAAAAAAAATAAAAATAAAAATAAAAAAATCATACATTTAAGCAGATTCAAAACTACATCTAGGTTAAAAAGCACAACAAAACCACCACCAACAACAATTATAAACTGGAAGTCTGAATATAAGTGGATACAATTCATGCATTTTTTTTCAGGGATATTTATTGTTTCCATATTAAAAGGCAAAACAGACCCTTTATTTTCCCACCATGTCTCTCTCTGATCCCTTCAGATACTCCACCCATCTCTGGCAGTCCATCCCAGCTGTTTTTCCTATGAAGGGAAGGGTGGAACCACTCCTTCTCAGAGAACACCCCCCCACACACATATCACTGCTCAGAATAGGGAGGCAAGGAAGTACCCTCTGATAGACAGACAGACAGACAGACAGACAGACAGACAGACACACACACACACACACACACACACACACACACACACACAGCTATCAATTTTGAGTGGGGCCCAAAACAAAACAAAAGCTCTGCAACAGGTCTAGGCTGCTGTTCAGGCAGCTCTGCACCTGGGACCAAACAATCTAGCAGATCTGATGGCACTTAAGTGTTAGTGGTAGAGATGCTGCTTTAAGTCTCTGGAAGGCTCCTATAGATAAACTACAGTGGAGACCTTTAGGATTTTAGAACAAGGCTCTGTCGTCATTAGCAAACAACTACTTTCCTTTTTAAA
Organism: Ctenomys sociabilis; assembly: GCA_004027165.1. Taxonomy (NCBI): domain Eukaryota; kingdom Metazoa; phylum Chordata; class Mammalia; order Rodentia; family Ctenomyidae; genus Ctenomys; species Ctenomys sociabilis. Next base: position 735 of record PVKA01029837.1, read on the forward strand.
AAAACAGCCTGCTACAGGGCCTTAGGAAAAACTAAACGCTTGACTATGGGACACCAGGTCACCACGAGACCTGTGTTGACTATCATGGCCTAGATATTCTCTAACCCACCAAATCATAAGGTTAGACATGAGCAACAACAGTCTATCATTAAATAAAAGTTGTATATTCATAAGTCTAGAGCAGGTCCAAAAGATATAAATGTATTACATAAAAAAGTTGCCCAGATGCCTACACCTGCTATACTGCCTTCTATTTCCCAGCATACACCTGTGGCATTGTGGGATGTACCATATAATCAGCTGTTAAAAAAAAAAAAGACTAGGGCCTAGTTTACAGATGGCTCTACACACTACATAGGCATACCCACAAATAGACAGTTGCAGCATTATAGTCCTTTTCTGAGATGTCACTGAAAGACAGTGGAGAAAAAAAATCATCACAGTGGGCTAAACTTAGGGCAGTATACTTGGTAATACATTTTGCCTTAAAAAAAGAAAAAAAGCCAGATGTACAGCTTCATACTGACTCATGGGCCATAGCCAACAGTCTGGCTAGATGTTCAAAAACTTAAAAAAAAAAAAAAGATTAAAAAACTGGTGACAAAGATATTTTAAAGAGGTATACAGATAAACTTTTTCATATGGACAAAAGCTATAAAAATATTCATTTTCCATGTAAATGCTCACCAAAAGGTGACATCAGTAGAAAAAGACTTTAATAATCAAGTAGGTAAGACAACCATTCTGTAGACAACTCCTTCTTCGGCCATCCCTGTCCTTGTCCAGTGGGCCCATGAATACAGTGGACATGGTGGCAGAGATAGAGGTTAATACATGAGTTCAGCAACACAGACTCCCAATCATCAAGGCTGATCTGGATACAGCCACTGCTAAATGCCCAATATACCAACAACAGAGACCAACACTGAGTCCCCAGTATGCCACCATTCCCCAGGGTGATCAACCTGTGACCTGGTTGAAGGTTGATTATATTGGACCACTTCCATCATGAAAGGGACCACACTTTGTCCTGACATAGACACATACTCTAATATAGATTGGCCTTTGCTGCACACATCACTTCTGCCAAAACTACTATCCATGTACTTACAAAATGCCTCGTCTACCATCATAGAATTCCACACAGCATTGCCTCTGACCAAAAACACATTTTACAGCCTTCCATCAGACTCACTGGCCTCCTGATATAGACTTACACAAAACATTAGTATTAAGCTCCACTTAAGACTAAATCCTTCAGTCTCTAGTAAATAGTCTCCATGCTTCCTCATCTGACTCTGTGGCTGACTATTATAAGCCAATCTTATAATTTCTTATACATTCGTACATCTTGTGTTATATCTATTCCTCTAGTAAATACTTATAGCTCAGTGGTATAAATGCAAGGACCCAAGTTCAATCCCCAGTACCACGTGCCATGCAGGCCCTGGAACCTAGCCCCAAACCCAGGTGTGGTCACACACAACCATAATCCCAGTGCTAAGCAGGCTGAGATAGGAGGATCACCACAAGTCTGAACTATCTAGCAAGACCCTATGTTAAAACAAAAAAAAAAAAAAAAGAAAGAAATGTTTTACAAAAAAGTTCTACTCATGAGAATACACAGTTCAAAATCAAGCAAATGTATGAAAAGGTTTTGAAACAGGACCATTACTGAAGAGGACTCTAAAGAATGGAAGTATACTGGGGTCATTTTAACACAAAACACTGCTTATTCAATACATGATGAATCCCATATGTTATGCTTTGTGTCTAGTTGTCCCACAAAAACCTCATGCATGGGGCAGACTTCTAGAGTTTGTGATGAACTCATGATCCACTGGGATTACAGGTGTGAGTACTGCATCTTGCCAGGAGCTGATAGCCTGAATGTAACTTACGGAAGACAACTTGCCCTCTGCAGCCATTGCTGCCCCTACTCTTCCCATCTGCTCTTGCTGTTTTCCACCACCATGAATTGCTGCCCTCTGCTAGGCGCCCCTCTGCCTTGGAGCAAGCCAAGTATGGACTGAAACCTTCATTAACTACGAGCCTTTCCTTCCTTTATTTTGGGCCTCGAGTATTTGTCCCAGCAACAACAGAAGAGTAACTGAGACACCATATCACCAAATTCATCTTCCTCTCATCCCTAAACTCTTTCACCTACCAACCCTGTCCAAAAATATTTCTAACCCAGCATTAAAAAGTCATGCATCTGGGCCCAGCTAGATAGCTCAATGGATTAAAGTGTCTGCTAAAGCAGAACACAGGGTTTGGGGTTCGATCCTCAGCCATGCTGGCCCCACCCCTGGGGAACACTAAGATGGCAAATGAGACTGCGCCTGGTGGCACATGCCTGTAATCCCAGTGCTTGGGAGGCTGAAAACAAGAGAATCACTATGAGTCCAATATGTGTAGTGAGACCCTGTACTAAATACGATAAAAAGAAAAATAAATCATGTATCTGTTTTCTAGGAGTGCTGTGACAAGTTACAGCAAATTGAATGGCTTTTGAACAAGAAAAATTTACTCTCACAGTTCGGGAAAGCAAAAACTCAAAATCAAAGTATGTGCAGGGCTGGTCCTTGTGGAGCCTCAGGAAATGTCTCCCACTCATTTCTGGTGGCATAGAAATCTTTATTTCACAGGTTAGAGATGTGTTGTTCCCTCTGTCTTCCCAGGATCTCTGTGTGCCTTCTTGTAACTACTCTTCCCCAATGGGCTCAAATCCCCTTGGATAACCTCCCCTCAAGCTCCATTAGTTAAGTTATCTACACTGGGCCTTTCCCCAGGTTCTAGAGTCACACACACTGGAGTGGAAGGCATCATCCAATCCATTACAACCATGGCCTCTCCAGGGTCAGTTACACTTGAATTGCCAGTGAACACTCACCTCTTAAAGGGTTTCAGAAACATGTCATGCCATGATTTTGCTCAAATTTGCTTAACTTCACATAGTAGTGATCTAATCATTTTTTCCAAGTGGGTCTGTTTCTTCCTAAATCCCTGCCAATGATCTTAGTTGTTTTTTTTTTGTGTGTGTGTGTGTGTGTGTGTGTGTGTGTGTGTGTGTGTGTGAACGTGCACATACACATAGGGTCTCACTATGCAGCTTGGATTCAGTAATCCTCCTGTTTTCAGCCTCCCTAGTGCTGGATCACTAGCATGAGCCACCACATACAAACTCCATTGCTGGCTCAGTGCGCCTGGGGGCAGGGCTGGCGCGGCATGTGGTGCCAAGAATCGAATCCTGGTCCCCAAGCTTACCTAAGCAAGAACTTAATCTGCTGAGCTATCTCGCCAGCCCTCAGTGATCTTATTAGTCACTGTACACAAGGCATGCTAGAACAGGCCAACAGACATGAATGCTCCAGGGGCACAGGAACAGGGTTACTAAACAGAAGTCTCTCTCACACAGATACAGGAAAGCTTCAGATAGCTCACTGTAACTTATGTTTCAGTTTCTACCAATGAACCCTATTATATATTTATTAGTATATAGTTATCTATTATTAAATAAACACTATAAATGAGGCAAAACACAATTTTAATCTGTTCATATGTATCACGTTTATCATATTCAAGAGTCATTGTCACATTTTTGGACAATTATTTCATTCATATACTGATAAATAATCACTTATATGAGCACAATATCAAAGGAGGGTTACGATGGCATGTACATAGTCTACTTTTGAAATGAATGGCTTCACAAAATAGGGATTATCTCCAAATTTTCTGAATCAAAACAGCAAAAATTTCAGATTCAATCGATGATGGCAGATTTCATTACTCATGTTACAAAGGCATTTTCTTAAGTGATTTTTCCAAAAGAAGCAGTTCACCTATCTTTTTCATGAGAAAAGGGAGAAACACCTCTTTAACTACAAATTCATGCTATTCACTAACTCCAAGCTCTGTCCAGTTTTACAGAAACAAGAAAGCTGACCATAGCTGAAGGCTGCTGCCATGTGAATTCATTTGTCCCTCAAAAGAACCAAGCTATGTCACTGGAGACATGTCCTTGAAAGGGCTACGAGGACCTTCCCTTTTTCTGTCTCAGGGTCCCAACTGCTAGGAAGGCAGTAGTTTCTATGCCACATGTTCCCACTCTAAGGCCACAGGCCCAAATGCCATGGAACCTGCCTCCCTAGACTGAAAACAAAGCAGTCCTCATTCTAAGGTACTTTGCTCAGGTACTGTGAGTGACAGACAGAGGGCAAACAAAGAACCTTCCTCCTACTCCCCTCGAGGCCTGGCTGTGCAGGTCATGCCCCACGCTCAGTGTTCTGACACAGGTTCATAACATCTCTGTAACCTGAAGAAAAAGACCCAAATGCAACAACAGTGTGGGCTGTCACTTGCAACTTCAGAAGGAAAACAGAAAAGCACAGGAGACAGTAGGAAAAGCAAGCAACAGCCAGTACAATCACTGCCCTCACCCTTTACAGGACTACACCCTGAGAATGCTCTAGCAGGGACTGTGCCAGAGAATCAAATGGTCCAGCTTCACATACTAGTTATTTAGGGTGGCATTAGTCTCTTCATCCACTTTTGCCTTTCCTATTAATTTTTGCTCTACTGACTGCATCTGGAAAAAAATAAAGGTACAACTCATACCTCCACCAGGAATAATCGCCAACTTTGTTTCAACCAGGCCCATTTTTGCAGAAGAAGCTAAAAAGAAACAAAGAAATTTAAGAAACATCCACATTATTACATTCTAGTATGACAACTAATAATGTTAGCAAATGAAGATTACACCAAAATATTCTGCATACTAATTAAACTTGTGTCACAATTAAAAAAAAAAAACACTTCAAGAGATACTTCTAAAAATAAATACCCCAAATGACATACATAAGAAGTGTCACACAACATTTTCTGTTAAAACAGTACTTGGCAGTGAATTAGTTCTGATGGTGGAAGAACAGAGCTATAACTACATTATTAGACTTGATATTGTCAAGTCATATTTGAAAGCTTAGCTCTCCATTAATTATTCAGGATTGTGAGACAGACAGATATGTCTGACAAGGATGAACTTTTTAACGGCCTAAACAGTTCCCTAGAATGGATCAGCTCAAAATGATATGCTAATTGTTCAGGAGGACCAAGTCTCTAGTTACTTCCTGACAAATGGTTTCATTGTTGTGATGGTTGGAAAGGATCTCTTTTTGTGTTTGCTTTCATTGATACAAACAGAACATCTTAACTTTCTTTATATGCATATACAATGTACCTATGACTATTTCCTACACCCTCATTCCCAGAACATGTGTTCTTTAAAATGGATTGCAGTGCCTTAGTTTTTCAGGTTAAAACCTAAGTGGTCCCCAGCATCAGAAAAACAACCAATAGTTTCACTACAAAAACATAGGAACCTAAAATAAAATAGAAAGGATGTAAGAGTACACATGATTAAGCAACTACAAATTCCAAGATAAGTCACATAAAATTATTCAAGGGTCAATTATGTTAATTCTACTTTTATTATGCAGGCACATTAGAAGTGACAGGAGCCAGGAAAGAATAGTCCCTGTTCTGCTGTCTATTTTCCCTAGTTCTTGTCCCAGAGCTCGATGACACAGGCAGCGGTGAAGTATCACTGAATATGGTATCCAGAACACACACAACAGACAAGTACACACACTCACACTCTAACAACAGGGCTGTGATCCAGGCCAGGCACTCTTCTGGGACTGCGACTTCCCTCCCTGGGTGCCAACTTCCTTCCATACTCCGAGAAACCAGGTCATGGGGTCGCTAGGCAGACTGAGTATATATGGCACCTGCTCAGCGCTCAGTAAGTGGCTAACACTAAATGTTCTCATTATCCATAACTGAGCCCTAAGCAGTCAGAAAACAATTCAGGAAGGAGTGAATTCAGAGAGATTAAATTATTGTTCCTATGTCTGACAATCACTGAAGTGCTAAGACTAAACATATCACAGGTAACTTCCTAGGCTAACTTCACACAGCAAAAGCCATTTCCCAGGTTCAGAGAAAGAAACTGATCTAGAAGGGCAAGAACTAAGCTTTAGACTCAGTTCTTTCCCCATCCAAGTCCCTGTGTCTCTCTCTTCTATTGCTAAGACAGAGAGAACAAAGAACTTTTCTTAAAGAACTTTTTAAACAAATCATTAAGCTCAACAGGCAGCTTTCTGAAAATGCTTCACCGGAAACAGAAGAAAATATGTATAGTTACCTGCAGAGAACACACACTTCATTTCTTTACATTATATGTTGAATGAATGGAATTAGTTCTCACCTGCTACTCGTACGTCACATGCTAAAGCCAGTTCAAGACCACCACCTAAAGCAAGTCCATCTATTGCTGCAATTGTGGGCACAGGAAGATTAGCTGAAACAGAAAAAAAATCATGCTTCTTCAATTATATCATTACCATTTTAAATTTTTTGGTGGCCATGTTTTTATATGGACATCACATAAGACTTTTTCACTCCTTTTACCTTCAACACAATATATGCATTTCTGTCTCTTTAAACCTTCCTATAGTATTAAATATTTTCCTAAATATATGTTGTTAAATCAATCATATCTCAGAGCTTAAACTCTTTCACACAATGTTTGATTCATATGAATTTCAAGCTGAAGTGGTTTTTGCATAAGCTGAAATTTGTGATTTCCTATTGGCTACCTGGGAGCTTAGAATGAAAACTCCATTCAGAGGGGACATCTGCTCTGGCTCACAAAAGCCTCTGTTGTGGAGAGGAATGTTGGGCCCAGCGGCCCACCCCCGTGTCCCAGCATGCAGGCTGATATCCTACCTACCTGCTGGGCAGTGACACTGACATAGAACTCAAAGCCCAACTCACCTGAGACCAGAAAGAGTATTATTTCAAGGAAACATCTGTAAATTATACAGATGTTTGTCACTTGCTGAAAATGTGACTGATTATATCAATTATTCTGTGAAAGTTTTTTTTTTTGGGGGGGGGCTTTTGAGATATGGTCTTATTATTTTGTTCAGGCTGGCTATGAATGCCCTACAATTCTCCCAAGCACTGGGATTATAGGCATGTGCCATCATACCCAATTTAATTTAATTTTTGACTATGGGACTATAACACTAGAATATATAACCTTAACATAAACAGAATACATATTTGTAAAAGGTACTATCCCTGTAGCTCAGTTCCCAGCATCACCAAACAAAACAAAAAACTTGAAGGCGCATTCTTTTAAAATACAAAGTTGTTGAAGCATGTGAGTCATATGAAAGTGCTCAGAAAGGGACTCATCAACTTGTTCTGAGATCAGTCTGAGGTGCTAGTAAGGAGTGCACACCAGCAACACGGGAGACTACGCTCCACACAGCGCAGATGTGGGTGAACAGGGCTGCCCACAGCCACACTTCAGTGGCTGCACCCCTGTGTGCACTTGGAGGAGGCTGACACAAAGGCTAGGACAAATCCAGGATGTCCTTTCTAGCATGCTTGGCAAAAAAACCACAAACATATCTACAATTAGTATAATCAGTCAGAAAGTAAGTTTAATGTACAAATAATATCTAGTTAATTTTATCTGAAAAAAAGAAAAATCATCAAGTTAATCTGAAGGGTTCCCAAGATCACCTTGAGCTCCTAAAAATGAAACGGAACTACTGTTGCCTTCTAAGAACCTAGTTACTGAAATTATTTCTGGTTCCCTAAAGCGTTCCCTCAGCTAGTAGTGGCAAACCTCTACAGTACATGTACCACAGCGGGCTGCATCGCTAAAAGCTCTTTTACAGTGTTTTTCTTTTACTATATGAGCTTTTCCTTCTAAACCTAAAACCTCACTATTTCAGTTTCTCAACACATTGTGGCTTGGGCCCTTGTCTCTGAAAATTCATGCCTCTTTCCTGTGCCTTGCTAACCTCCCTGTATACACCAGGTTCCAGGAGTTGAACAGATATCACCCATGCCCATCACCTCACCCAACAAGCCATGCCTGCTTCATGAAGGTGGGTGTAGAATGCCCAAAGTCCTCTAATACCTCCAGAAGCCACTGTCATTCAACACCTGTAAGTATGTCAGGAATGGTGATATATACTTGTAATCTTACCATTCTGGAAAGCTGAGGTAGGACAACTATAAACTCAAACTTAGCCTAGGCAACCTGCCCCTCTGCTCCCTGGTCTCTGTATCACCTGGAATGCAGTATTTCCAAGCACCACACAAGCACACGTCCCTTTATATTTCCACAGAACCCTGTACATCCTTTTCTCTCAGACCATTCACTATTATATTGGGAAATGAAGACGGGTATCACATGAAGTCTGCTGAGGGTCATACTTCCCAATTTTGGACAACTCTTGAGGTTTTACACAGCCTCCTTCATTTCATTATTTTAAACCTGATTTATTTTACCTATTTTTCTCTTGTTACTGTTAATCTCTTTTGTTTTTAAAACTTTAAAGCAAAAGCATGTATCCAGTCCTATAGAGCTTCAGCAAAGAGAATTTATAAAGTATTCTCAAGCTGGAGGGGACAACAGCAGAGAAAGCATTTTCTTTCTGCTGCATGAAGTAGGGGTATTAGTAGAGCTGAAAGCATTTATCAAGAAGCTGCCAAAAGCTGTAACACTGGGAAATATAGATCTGGTGTGTTCCTCCTGGTTTCCAAATATAAAGCTCCTAAAACCCAGGGAATAATCTCTCAAGTAAAAGGCTATTTTCTGTATGCTAGTGATGAGGCCAAAACCTGGTAGCACTGAGGCAGCTTCCAGATGAGAGTTGGTCACAGGAAAGGAGAGCCTTTATTAGAGGGTGAAGACTAAACCCCACCCCCAAACTCTCTGTTAGGAGACAGGCTGAAAACTCAGTTGATCATCAAGGCCAATGACATACTCAATTGTGCCTACATAAAGAAACCTCTGTAAAAACCCAAGAGGACAGTGTTGGAAGGCTCAACACACGCAAGCTCCTGGAAGGCAGCTGCTTGAGCAGGGCATGGCACCCCAGGCTCCTTCTCTCACCCCTTACCCATGCATCTCTTCATCTGGCCTTATCTGTAGTATTTATAACATACCTTATAATAAAAGTAATTATAAGTAAAGTGTTTCTCTGAGTTCTGTGAAACTCTCAGCAAATTAATGCAACCCATTAAGTCATGAGCACCCCAGTTTATGGCCAGTGACTAAAAAGCACAGGTGACAACCCACCACTGAACAAATGCCATCTAATGTAGAGGTAATCTTGTGCGACTGAACCCTCAACCTGTGAATTTGATGAGATTTCCAGGCAGACAATGTCAGAACGATGTTAAAGGACACCTGATTGGTGTATGATGGACAGTCCCCTGCAAAACTGCACAGTGTATGGGAAAGGCCACCAAAGTGTTCTGTGTTGTATAGTATATGAGAACAAGAAAACACACAGTTGTTTTTTTTTTCTTTTCTATAGCTTTATAAGGCGATTCTTCAAGAAAAAGAAATACTAAAAATCAGCTTAGATAGTCTATAGAAATCAAGCCATCTATACATCTGTAATACTGCTGAGTCTAAAACTGACTTCCAGTTTAGTTTCAGGTAAGTCTAACTTATGGTAAGTAGGTGATTTTTTCATATTCCTCAGAGTTTTCCCCTAAAAGTGAAATCAAAATGATACATATGGGAAGAGAAAATTTTTCTTCACAACAGATCTGCACTAAAAATTCAAAGAAATGTAAGAGTCAAAGAAGTACGCTCACTGTAATTTGTAACTCATCGTAGCAACGTCAACACTCAGCCTGAAGCCCAATGGGAGGCTTGCAGCAGAGCCACACTCCTGGGCACCCACGGACAAGGCTCTACATTGTGGCATGGGGGTGGGGGGGGCACCATCTGGAACAGCTGAGGAGGCTTTAAGCAACAAATGTGACACTTAAGTACCATACTTGGCATTAAGTAATGCACACTATTTAAGATAAGAAATATTAAGAAAAATATTCATGCATTAAAAGGCACTTTAAGGAATATCCCCTCCACACCATTCTACTCCACAAGAAATAATTTTTTTCTTTTTATGGCAGTACTAGAGACTGAACCCAGGGACCTCACACTGAGCTACACCCCTGGCATAGTGAGACTTTTAATAGTCTCCTAGGGTGGCAAGATAGCTCAGCGGTCTAAAGCGCCTCTCAGGGACCACGGTTCGATCCCCAGCACCACATGCCATGCCAGCCCCTCCTCCCAGGGCGGGCTGAGCTGACCCCCCTGCCCCCCGCGCGCGCGCGCAAAAAAAGAATCCATGATGTGTAGCGAGACACTATAATAAATAAATGAATTAAAAAAAAAAAAAAGTCTCCTAAAGTTGCTAAATTGCCCATGCTGGACTTGAACTTATGATCTTCCTGCCTCAGCCTCTCAGAGGACTGGGACTGTAGTGTACATGAATGTACCTAGCTCAGAAACAAACTTCTGGCATTAACAAACAAAATAAAATGATGGAAATGTGCACTTGGTAGAGAAGAGTTTCAGGAACTGCCTGACCTGAGCCTCAATAGGAGAGAAGTAAAGTGTGAAGGTGACTCAGCTGGGAGAGGGCAGCAGGAGCGCTCAAATGAATCAGCTCCTGCACAGGGTTTCCTGACTCCCATTTTAGAGAAATAACACTTCTCTTGATATACTCATGTTTGGGGGAATTAACAAAAGTTACTTTTAAATTTAATAGTTTAGAATTTAAGAAATTAAGCTCCTCAAAGGGATTAAAAAATTAACATTACATTACAACTTGCAAGAAATATATAATGTCAAGTGATAAAACTTACAGAAAGACCAAGACAACTAAGGTCATGGAATTCTGAAATCATTAAACAAGTGAACTACCTGGTAACTGGTATTAATTGACATAAACTAGCAATGTAGTCTATAAGAAAGTCTGTAAGATTCTTCCCAACTGAAAAATTATTTAAGTAGAATAACTTAGTATTAAAGGAGTAATAACATAATAGCCATTTTATAACCCAGTATTATAAATTCTAAAGTCATACATAACATTATTTTTTTCCCAAAAAGATGGCTTGGCAGGTTTTTTTTCAGGCAACAGGCATCATCCCAAGCATGCCAGTTTCATAGTTAGCTGAAATGCTTATTTTTATATCTAGCATTTCTCCTACTTAGATATACTCAGTAATTATATGGTTAATAAAATCCACCTTAAGAAAGGCAGAATATGTTTGAATATCTGAAAGAATTAAAGTGTAAGTGGACACTGAATGAGATCAGAACTGCAAATTCAATGGGCAGTGGCTTTTCCCAACAGTGAAGAAATTATGACTAAATATGTTACACAAGAATCAGCATCAGATACTATTTTGAGTTTCATACCAGGAAATGAGCCAGGTATGGCAAAGAAAATAACAATCCTCCTAAAAATACAATTAAAGCAAATGACTGAATCATTTTGCTATTTAAAGAAAGCAAAATAATGGGAACATAATGCAGATCTCTGGTGCATACCCAGCCAGGGACTGGACTAAAGGTTCTCAGGGCAGTGTTGTAGTGTGCAAAGTGTGAATTTTTCCTGCTGTTTGTGCACAGGTGAGATACAATGTGGATCATCTGTAAGCTTCTAGAAAAATATGAACAATTCAATTAGTAATACAATAAGCTCGTAACCATTCCTAAATTCAGCTAAAACTACCTTTGGTACAAAGTGCATTCCCCCCACCCCCATTCCCTTTAAGATTTAAAGAAACTATAAAAACAGGACAAACCCTGGGCAAAACCTGCAAGTAAGCTGTCCCTCAGCTCCTTTGGAGGCCTACACCAAGCTACTGTAAAAAGAGCAGGCGAGGAAGGGCCAGCAAGGGCCAGTAAGGAGGGAAGGGTGGGCCTGTGGGCAGGTGTTAAGGAATCTCAGACACTCAACAGAGTATGTGTCCAAGGGCCCAGGGTCACAATATGCCAAATATGATGCCTCGATTCTAACACCTGGCTAAAATTCAAATAAAGTAGAAAAACTCTCTAGGTTGCTGCAATAAAAGCAAAGATGGCAGCAGTGCTCCTCCCCAAGATGCTGTCAGGCCAGTAATCATGGCTAGAAGTCAGCAGTGTCCCCTACACAGATCTAGCAGGGTGCATTCTAGGTGTACCAAGTCACACAGAAGAAAAAAGAAGTTTATTTTCCTACTGGGAAAAGGAAGAAAATGTCTCTTAGCAGTACGATATAGTAAGCAATCACTCCTTACTGCCAGAGGAAGCAAGCCAAGCGGCAGGGGCCAGCCTGTCCCAATGCACTGTAGGAGCAGATGGGCCACTGTAGGACACCAGGACAGAGGCCACAGCATCACGCCATGAGCTGTGATGAGGAGGCCTTCTTAAATCACTAGCACATCTAGTTCATCTAAAACCACATGTGAAAAACCTCCACCATAAATCATTATATGATCCTGAGACATTACCAGTATCTTGAACCCTGATAGAATACTGAGCAACTTTCTGATATGACATAAACTGATAACTCCAGTAGCCAGCTGGAAAGAGTACATATACACATTTTTTAAAAAAGCAATTCAGGGCCACTGAGATAGCTCAGCAGACTAAGTGTCTACTTGGGCAAGTGCAGGGACTAGGATTTGATCCCTGGTCCCTCAATGCTGCATTGGCCCTGCCTCCAGCTTGTGCTGAGCCAGCAAATGAGTATGAAAGTGGTGGCGCATGCCTGCAATCCCAGTGCTGGGGAGGCTGGTAACAGGAGGATCACTATAAGTCCGAGCTACATAGTGAGAACCTGTACCAAATACAATAAAAAAAAAAAAGGAATTCAGTTATTGAAAGGAACTTAAAGTGAGAGTCAACTACTGAGCTACCTACACCAGTTCCCAAGCAAAACAGTAGGAGTCTAGTCTCAGCCCTACAGTGTCAAGAATGTAAACTATGCTCATGCTGATGCTGTGAGGGGCAGCAAACAAGGAGGCTGGCTGACAGAGCCGGAAAGGACACCCTTGCTCAAATGAGCCCACTGCCCCTCAGAGAAACGCAGGTTTCACTTTACTCAGGCATGTCAGCAGGCCATGAGCAATCCCCTAAGGACAGGTGAGCAAGTCACAAGTCCACATTTCTCCTACCCACCCCTTGAAAACCCTCTAAAAAGTGCTATTAAAAAAGTTAAGTGTTAGCAGGAATCCTGTGTGGACTGTGGAGGATGTGCCCCTTCTTCCCACTCACTGGTAAAGCCCTAAATTAATCAATGTTTTAACACACTTCCATCAAGCACTACACACAATACCCCAGAAGCAACAGAACAACTGTGGGAGTTTGGATGTTAACCCAGGTCAAATCTACTGAGACCACTGTACCACTGATGTAGCAGTTACTACATATGACCACTGTCCTGAAGTAAATGAAAAACACCTGACTTTCTCACTTATCCTGTCCCTTAGACTGAGGTGTGGCTTAGCAAGCCCCTCCTCCTTGCTTCCTTTTGTTACCCCTTGAAGCCCAAAGGACTGGGACAGCTGGCTTAAAGTTCTCCTGGCTGTCAAGCTGCCATTTCTCCACTCCAATAGGAGTGCAGCGTGATGCCCCCACCTCCTTCACTTGGGCAAATACCAGTGATGCTGGAGGAGCAGGCCAGCGCAGGTCAGATCAGGGAGGAACCTGCACCCCTTAGTTTCATGTCCAGGACTCACTGCAAGCCTTCTAGAAGGTTCCCTGGTATCAGTCCTAACTCTTGCTGAAACAGGCCTGCAGCTGCTATATCAGCAGCACTTCCCAGGCCCTCCTTGGGTTTTAGTCTAGGAGGGCTCCCTCCTGGGTACTGCTCCCTCATGCTGTAGCACAGACCCTGTTACACTAGAGATGCCCTTGTGTTCCTGTGAAGCTGCTCCTGATTTCTCTCAGGTAGTACAGGCTCCAAAAGTGCTACAAATCTACTTGGATTTTTATTCTGAGTAGTATGGACAGAGCAGTCAGTTTCCAAAGAAAGATGAATAAAAAAATACTCAAAGCTGTTAGCACCACAGCTACTAAGCAGCCAACCAAGACCAACAGCAGAGTCCAGCACTTGTAGTAGAGCTGTGGTATCCACAAGCTAGCATAAGCTAGTACAAGCTAGCAAATGATGCTAATGGCTACCTACCAGCAGCAGTGACCAGTAGTGGGCTGTGTCAGGTGCTGGCACCCAGTACTACCCGGTGTCATCAGGATGGCTAGCAGAGCAGACAATGTGATTAATCATCATTTACACCTGAATCAAGCAGAAGACCCCCCCCCCCACCAAGCAGATTGCGAATTTTAAGGACATTCATCACCTTCAGCTGACAGATGCAGAAAGTAAGTTTCAGAGAAGTTGCTAATATTGGCTTGGCATCCCTACACATTAAGGACTCAACTTGGTAAACCATCCTTCTCCTCTCCAAATGCAGCTGAAGAAAGGAAAACAATACCAAATGAAGTGTGACAAAACACGGGTCAATGTTCTGCTATTCCTGAGCAGAAGGGTTCACGAGCAAACCACAGTTCAATGTTCAATGGTTCCAACTAACGAGTGTGGGGAACCAAAAGCAAAGCCCCATTACTGATTCTACAGAAGTGTCCCACTAAAGGCCACTAGAATTTGTCTCTTCCAGGGTATATTCAGGGCATCTCTTTCATTCCACAATTTCCAAGCCCAGAAAGTCTCTAGAAATGCTGGTGGCCACTGCTGACTGTGCCAACCCTAATGGAGACCTTGGCACTTTTCAGAATTCTACTGGACAAAGCAAATGCACTTACTTTCATTTCTGCTAAAAATGTAAAGAAAGTAGTCTACTTTCACCTAACAGGAAAAAACACATATACAGTGGACCCCTGCATTACACCTGGCCTGATGTATGAACAACTTGGGTTAGGACTTGAATTTTAGTTTTAACTTATGCCCATGTTGTCATCACTCATTGAAAGATCCCAACAGGACTTTCTAAAAAAACTGTGAATCAAGTGTACTACATGAAGTGAGGAACGAATACCAATCCTTTTACATCAGTAGAATACAACCCATACACAGAATAAACTAAAGAACTATCTAACATCATTAAGATGATTTTTATAGTGTTAAGATGCCAAAATCAGAGGTAAGAAAATCATACTAGCAGCCTAACACCACATACATCATAACATTTTCAGAAGCTACCTTCATCTAGTAAGAAAAGTACCCAGCTCACAAAGCAAGCCAGTCAGAAGCCAAACATTAAGAGAAACCAGAGCAGCAAAAGACAAAACAAAGTTAATAGACAGTACTAGCATCTCAGTCAAATACAAAGAACATTCACAACTTACCAAAGGCAACAGGGTAAAATATCCTTTCAACAACATATACAGATATCTCACATAAAAATCAAGCAAACACCAAACCACACAGGATTTAAATTAGTACAACAGCAATAATGACCTGTGCATGGGAGAAAAAATAGGAAAAAGTTGCTGAAATGAATTTTATCTGTTTACAATAAAAACATATTTAGATATTCCTTTTTTTTTTTTTTTTTTTTTGTGGAACCAGTGATTGAACTCAGGCCCTTGCGCTTGCCAGGCAAGCGCTTATTCTACTGAGCTATCTCCCCAGCCCCTAGAAATTCCTTATGGAATTAAAAGTTACCAAAGCACAACCAAAAAGAACTCTTGTACTGGTCTTGTCACATACTAGTATAGTATTTTAGCACAACAGAGACTGGTTGTCAAACCACAGCTCCAGTTCTGATTTCTAGCTGGGCATCAGGGAGGACTCTTGTAAGTCCTTGTTACTGGGGAAGCTAAAATGGACAATCACTTACACTCAGAGGTTTGAGTCCAGCCTGAACACAGATATCTCTGCTCACAGAGAAAAAGTATAACTTTCCCAAAATTGCCCCCCAAAATCACAGTGTAATATCTGATGTGACTCAGCAGAGATAATAAAATTCCAAAAAATGAAGATTCATAAGCCATGAGCTCTACAGTTTACAATGAAAAGGAGAGGGATACTAACTCATAAGAGAAAATAGGTACTTGCTTTCATTTTTTTAATCATTCCTGGGTAAAAGGATAAAGACAATAAAAATCTGAGATCAATATGTCATCATGTAGAAAATAATTAGTGTGTAATGAATCTCTCCATTACCATAATTCAGCATTTCCAAATTCTAGTCAGTACTTAAAAGCTAGGAAAGTAAAAAGTAGAATGCATGCTGGCTTGAATCTAACTACATTCATTATATATTTAAAAAAATTCCTTGATCTTCAAACAAATGCAAAAGACAATGAATATAACAGATATTTCAGGTCTGTTTTGTAGACTGACAATTCTGTAAAGAAAATTATTCCTTATTAAATAATTAAAGAACAATATGTATACAACTAATGTCAACTACTTGGGAAAAAACAAAGAAAAAATACACACAAAATCTCTCAAACTGTATGAAAAGAGGCACTGTGATACTAATTTGTACATGCTATGTTTCAGATGAAGTAAAATAAAAAAGAAACATCATACAAATAGTGATATATCATTAAAATCTAAAAAAAAAATCATATTTGGACTACTTGTGAATTATTACCAAATATATCTAAATCAAATGAAAGCTTAACAGGCACATATCTACAATAAACACAAGCTCTTCAGTACTTCAATACTCATGAAATCTTTAAATGCTAATATGAAGTACAAGAAAAGTGTTGTTTTTTGGTGGGACTTGAAATTTGAACTAAGGCTCATCACCTTTAGCTATATCCCAGCCCATTTTTAATAATATTTTTTTTGAGGCAGGATGTCACAAAGTCATCAAATTTGAAGGGTCTTGCTCAGTCTTAAACTGCCCAGGTTTGAAATATACCACCCTCCTACCTCAGCCTCTCAGAGCACTGAAGTATAATCACACACTACCACACCCTGAAGAAAAGTTAATTTATACCTTTCCAGGCATATTTCCTAGTTACATTTTATGTAATTAAAAGAAATATGACTAGTTGGGCATAGTGGCACATGCCTGTAATCCCAGCACTTGGGAGGATGAGCCAAGAGAATCACCATAAATTCATGGCCAGCCTCGACTACATAGTGAGACCTTGTCTTAGAAATTCCAAAAATAAATAAACAAATAAAATGAAATGGGTTAAATGACAAATACAATACTCTAGGCTCTCTTAAAAACTTATTCATACCTAATTTATATTGAGACTGGATCCTACATCAGATACATGACTAAACTATGATAAATCAGATGTTGTACTTGACAGAAATGTACAAACATTCCTTTTACACAAAATGTTGCAAATACTTTTACATAGTTTACTTACATGAAGACAGATCCCAGGAAGTACTTATAACCAGAATGTTCAGATAAGTAGTTTCTTTCTTAAATGGATTCTAAAGCAAAAGCCTAATAATGGTCACATGTCCAGATGAGGAGTGGGGACTCAAAATTGCCCAAAGAACAGGTATTTTTAATCATATGCCAGGCAAAGAGGCAGAAGCCCACAGCACCAACACCCTTCTACTCCTCCCCCACAAATTGTTCTAGTCACCAAAAATGACCATGCACAAAATCCAGCAGAAAATTCCTAAGTGTTCATCTTCTTTGGTCTGTCATTAACATATGATCAAATCTTCAAAACATTTCTTTCTTTGGTATGCAGAATATTATTTTCTGTCCACCTCCAGACTATGCTGATCTTTCCACTTTTTGGTTCTCTTCTTTCTACATGGCCTCCCCAGTATCATGGCTTCACCTAGCCATCTCAATTGTAAAATTCAGAAATGTGCTCACAAAAATAAAGAGCACTACTTCAGAAAAGGTTTATCCTGTAAAATTTATGTTTTTACACAGGATTTTTTCACTCTATTATACAAAAATACTTTCTTTGTATTGGACAGAAACTTTTTCTCAAAATGGAAAGCCAGAGAATTAGAATCTTCTAAAATTAAATTCTTAATCTTAAGAGAGATCGAGAACAAAAGCTTAAAAGATGTTTCAGCATGGAAATTTCATAATCTGCCCTTTTAACATAATTACCCATATTTCAATGTAAATTATGCTTTGTACTTACAAAACTTGATGAAAGCTTTTGCCATTTTATTTCATCAGAGAGGAAAAGGAAGCTGGGCATTCCAGGCCTTTCAAAGGACTTCATATAGAAAAAACAACATTCACCTCACATTAGAATCTGCAAACTAAAATTCATTCTAGTGGAAATCTATTTTAAATATTTCTCTACCAGCAATTTTTTTTATGCCTCAAGAAGATCTATCCCCTGTGAGTTTTTACTTCAAAGAGAACTAAAAATGTGTTTTAGCTCTTCATACTATGTGCCCTAATCTGAATCTTTACTGAAGACAAGTTTGGAGGCTGGGAATGCAATTCAAAGGTGATGTACTTGCCCAGCATGACTGGAATTCTCAAAAGCCCCTCCCTAAAGACAAGCACAGCCCATAGTGACAGCCCCTTAGTAGTCCACACTCCAACTACTACACTGTTTATCTGTTCAATGCAGGTGAAGGTTCCATAAAGCTTGATATTCTATAGGGGTATCAGCCTAGAAGGATGGCAATACTTTTTACTAGGCCTCCAGGAAATAAGCCTACACTGAACACACGAGTGGGCATCAGAGTTCAAGGTCCTTTCCTTGCATACCCTGTGCCACTATTCAAAATTCTTAATTTTGATCTGTTAATGGGTGGCTGGCAGGTTGATACATTCTTCTGTTGGCATTTTGCACATGTATCCTTGGGACACAACACTGTGAATGGCAGAAACATGAAAACCAAAATTGACTGACAGAAGAATGGATGTTTTATACAACCGACTGGTGGACAGCATTGCACATAAATGAGTGCATTCACATGACAACATGGATAATATTCTTCTTGCAGACAGGGCTTTGCTATGTAGTCCAGGGTGGCCTTGAACTTGCTATGTAGCCTACACTGGCCTCAACTCTTGATTTTCCTGCATCAGCTTCCCAGTTGCTGGGGTTACAAGTCTGTGCCATCCAAACTGGGCTAAAATCTTCAAAACATAGCATTCACTTAAAAGCAATCTAATATAATTCGATAAAATCAACAGTATGCAAAAGTAAATAGTTTATAGTTTGAAGATGTGTGTAATGAAATCACACATGTGCACAAACAATAATATAAGAATGGTAATTTTAGACAACAGGTGGTAGGTCCTTTTGGGTTTGGGAAAGCAGATGGAACAGGTGGACAGAGATGAGTAAGTACAGGTATTAACCCCAACCTCGCTCTAATTACGGGCACTGACTGTGTGGGCATTTGTTATTACTATGCTTCATTGTGCGTAAAATACACTGTTTATATGTGTCAGATTAAGAGAAACATCTATCTGTCTTTCTTTCACTTTTCTTTTGTTTTTTTTTTTTTTTCTTTCCGTACTGGAGATTGAACACAGGTTCTTTGTACTGAGAGTTCAGCTTTTCCATCAAAGAAAGTGGCTTATTGGTAGATGTCGTAGATGCTGGTGGCAGAGGATCCCATATGTTCTCAGCCGGCCTCACTTGTAGAACTCCCGGTACTGAAGTGCCAGATTGGCTGTGTGGGGTCCTACTCATGGTGCATCAGGACAATTACATTAACAGGCTGTTAAACTCAAGACACCTTATAATTGTGAGAACATCAGAATTGGACAAATTAGGGTGTTTTCTACATCTTGAGTATCTCTTTCCCTTCTTGCCCAACTGTTAGTTTGCATTTCTACATCTGGAGAATCTCTGTAGAATCTGAAAGGCAAGAAAGCTTTATGCACTGAGATTTCCTATGCTCCAGTTGCTTTTAATGAAAGGGTCTGAGGAACTTTAAGGTATTAGATTTATTTGAAAGTTATTCTTATTTTCTAGAAATCAGGAAAAAGTTCTGTATTTCATCCAGTTCAGTTTTCTTAGGTTCTTAGAAAGTTTGTTCTTGAATACTAACAACAAATTCCTAGAACAGAATTCAGTCATTTTGCTCATTGAAAACAATCATATGGCTTTTGTTTTACTTAAAGAAAATTGTGAATTCTCAGATTTCTGAACCATCAATCACTATTACCAGTCCCTTCTCTACAAACATGAGGTATCTGGGTAGAGAACACCTCAATTACTTTGGAATACTGGACCTTAGCAAGGAGGCGCAGACTTGTAGTAACCAGGGCTGGCGACACCATAGGGTCTTAACTCACCAGTCTTTCTTGGGCTCTGTGAGGTACATCTTTTGGTTGTACGGCTGTGACATTTTCATTCAAGTCCTTCACAGAATCAATGCTAAGAATTGAAGTGTAGTTACACTAAATTTGTACCTCATTTATAAGAATTATCTTTCTGATATTAAGTCTTTCTGTTGAAAAGCATATGTATCTCCATTTTATTATGTACACTTCTTTTATAATAAAGTTTCACACCTTTCCCATATATATTGCATATTTATTTATTCCTAGTGTCAATAGTATCTTTATGTATATCTCTGTTAACTACAGATACAAATAAAGGCAATTGTTTCTAATATGGGTGTCACATCTATCCATTTTGTGACACTTTTTTAGTAATCTGCTGATCTTTCTAACTTTCTGATGGAGACATGTACGCCAACTGAGAAGGACAGTCTTATTCTTTTCCATTCTTCACTGTATTTGTTTCTCCCCAGGACAGCACTTCAGAATAATACTGGGCAAAGGTGGTGAGGGGGGCTCACCTGTCTAGTTCTTGGTTTTGGGAATGGCATTTAATACTTTACTATTAAGAAACAGATTTTTCATCAGGCCAAGGACTTTTGTTCTATCCCTAATTTATGAACAGTATTTTCCATGAATTAAAGAATACAACCATTTCTCAAGCTACTGAACTGAACAAATTCTCCTAACTGCCTAATCTCACAAACTAAATAGTATTTCCATATAGAATCTATCCTCACATAGCTGGAGAAACCACAATTGGTCCCTCCTGCCAGATTTATCTATGTTCCCAATGAGACTGGCTCCGCTTGTTCCTTTCTTCCCTTGTTTTTGTCAGCTGTAAGCATGAAGGTTATGTTAATCTGAGATGGGTCTATGAGTACAAGCTCAATATAGTACTCTGAAGAAAAGCCTGTGTAAAACAACTATAAACTCTGTTTCTTTCAGGTTCAATAAAACTCCTGAAATGTAAATCTATAATATCTAAAAGTATTAGAGCCCAAGACTTCTTCTTGAAACCAAAACATCACATTCACTGGCATCAGGCTTTCTCACTGCATCTCATCTTTATAGTCTCTATAGCATCTACCTTTTGAGCTTGTATTAAACATACTTCATCTCCTCATAATGAACTTGCTTTGTGTTGGCTCTTGCTATTTTATCTCTCATTTGTTGCTAACCTCTGTACACTTGCATTATGCCTAACTTGAATTTTCTTGGATTTATAAATATATTATTTTTTAAAATAACTTTTTAAGGTAATATATAACTCCACTGTCAATGGTTTTTCCCTTGCTAACATGAAGTTAAGATTATGAACTTTCCTCAAATATTACTTTAATCGAACTTCAAATATTCAGATATATAATTTTATAATCACTCTTAGAACTTTGTATTTTCCTCTTTGACTACTGAATTATTTAGTAGTTCCTTTTAAATTTATATTACACAAAAAAAAAAAAGAAAAAGAAAAAGAAAAGAAAGATTACATAGGGGCAGGGAGATAGCTCAGTAGAATAAGTGCTTGCCTGGCAAGTGCAGGGTCCTGAGTTCAATCCCCGATACCACACACACACAAAAAAAAAAAAAAAAGAAAAAGAAATTTATATTACATATGGGTTTGAAATCTCTACACATGCATATTGTTTTTCACTTACCTGTACTGTAGGCAAACAAGTTTGATATATACCAGTTTTATGAAATTCAACAGATTTTAGGGTCTAGTGTGACATATTTTTATAAATGCTTCATATGTTAATGAGAATAACATACTCCCTCTAATTCTAAGGCTGAATCCATTATACCAAACTCAATAATCGCATCGTTCCAGGTAACTTTTATTTCATTAAAAAACACTTTTGAGAAAGATGGACTGAAATTTGCCCATAACTTTGCTAATGGTAACAAATTTACCAATTTATGCGTATTATTTTATTTGTACATTTTAAAATTTGTTTCACATACACAAAGATTTAGAAATATGCTTACTACAACATGGACCTTTAATCACATGCTGCAACTTTCTCTCAAATAGTACTTTCCATCCTAAAGTTTGCTTGACACAATACTAACAGGATCTTTCATTTGGTTAATAAAATGCTTAAAAAATAAAAAGCTATACCATGTGCGACTTGTTAAGAATACACAACTGCTTTTATCTTTTAATAAACGTTCTACTAATTGGCATAATTCACAATTATTATACTAATTTTAACAGTTCAACTTTGTTTTTAATTTCTTGTATCTTAATAATTTTACCAAGAAGTAGCAATGAGATTGTTTCAAAACAGGTTAGTACTATAGTTATAATAATCATACATTGCACATTGTTGTCTTTGTAGTAGTTATTCGTAGTACAAGATGCAGATATGATATCTTGTCTAAACACAATTAGTTCAAAACCTGCTCCTTCATCAGAGTAGCTCCATATTTCTGATATTGGATATAAACATACACACACACACACATATATATATTGCATGAATTCAGTAGAGTATTCCAACATACTCCAGTACTCCATAATAGTACTGGGTTATTCACAAGACAGGCAGTGTCAGAAGTTGCTGACTTGAACCTTTTACAGCTCAGCATTATTACCGCTTTATTTTTTTTAGACCTCAATTTTATACTATTCTGCTGGATAGTTAAGAGGATAAAGCAAGACCTATATAACAAAAAGTTTAACTTCTGTATCTGACATGATCATTCAAATCCCCTCAGGATGTATCCTGAAACCCTGTACCAGTTTGTACATCTTTTGTCAGAGTGGATGAGTCACAGCCATAGCTTGACCAGCTTGCCCTCTGAGAAAGCCTGAGATAATGTTTTCTCTCCATGTGACTCTCCTTACGTATACACTAGATCATCAATCACTGTCCTCTGTGACCCCATAATCACCTTCATCAGAAAATTTGTGGCATCACTGGGTTACAGGATGCTACAGTAAACTATAGTTGTGCTATGTCCTGAGTCCTCACTGACCTTTGAAAGGCTAGGGAGAAAAGGTTGGCTGTTCTTGCAGCCCTTCTCTTTCTCTAATTTTTTGTCTACAAACTTAAGTTATTAACCCTCCAAAAAGAAGCTTATTATTATTACTCTACAACACAGGCAGTTGGGCTCAACCTCACTATCTGTCTGAAGCATCTTTGATATAACATGGAAGAGGTATTTTCCATCAAGTACTGATATATTAAAATTTAAGTTCCTACAGAATATGAATAAAAAAATTAAAATGAAAAAATATTTTTAAAAAATAGGAAAAAACAATTGCACAATTTTACAAAGAAATTTGGAAATCTAACCATATACTGCATTGCAGCAAGACAGTACTATGATATTTCATTTTCTTGTCTGATTACATTTATTACCTTTTTTTTTTTGTTTTAAACAAACATTTATTTAAGAGACAGTATGGCAGTAATTGATATGACATGACAAGCAGTGTGTATTTAGAAGACCAGAATGATAGGCATTCCAAACATGACCCTACTATACACTGCTATCTTAAGTGTAGTTGCTTAGCTCACGGGTATCAACATATACAGTCAGTCAGGGTGAGAGTCCTACCAATTAACTGCTAGTTTCAAAAACCTGATGATGATTTTCAAGATCATTACCTTATCCATCTTGTACATATAAATATATGGCTTTGCCCCTGTCATGTTAACTAGTTTTTTCCTTGCCCTCTTTTCGTTGTCTAATCCTCAAGTTCTCTCTTTCCTTTCAATTGTGTTACACGTTTCTATTTATTTGTATTTCTTCTTTTGAGTTCTTACACTAGGGAGACTACACATGTGGGTCTGGTTTATTTCACTTATATCTTCAAGTGGCATACACTTAAACATAAAGGCTTCAAGTTTATCATTCTTTATAACTGAGCAATACTCCACTGTATAAAAATACCACATCTTTTTCATCCATTCCTCAGGTGATGGACATCTTCGTTGTTTCCAAGACTTGGCTATCACAAACTGTGCTGCTATAAGAATAGTTACACATATACCAGTATGACATGATGTTTTCAGTTCCTCTAGGAAAATTCCCAATAGGGGAATAGCTGGTTTGAGTGGGATTTCCAGCCCTACTATTTAAAGTCTCAACACTAATTTTCATAATGGTTACACCAGTCTACATTACCACCAGCAGTGGAGAGGGGTTCCTTTTTCCTCACAGCCTCTCTAACATTTGTTGTTGGCTGATTTCTTCATGGTAGCCATTCTGGGTGAGATGGTATCTCAGTGTTTTAATTTGCATTTTGCAGACGGCTAGTGACATGGAGCATTTTTTCATATATTTATTCCCTTCTTTAATTTTCTCCTCTGAGAAGTGTGTGTTCATCGTGGATGCCCATTTCTGGAGTGGGTCTTCAGCTACGATTAAGGGAACACTCTGTATATGTCCACTAAGTCCACTTGTTCCAAGCTGTGGATCAGTTCTTTGCTAATTTTTTATCTGGTTGACCTATCTTTTAGGGATAAGGGGATGTTAGGTTCTCTTGTTAAGATTGTGGTATTAGATTTCATGTCCATTAAGATTTGTCTTATATAGATGGGTGCTCCTGTGTTTAGTGAGTACATATCTATGAGTGTTACCTCTTCCTCATGAAATTTTCCCCTAACCAGTATATAGTGGCCTTTCTTATTTCGCTTGATCATTCTTGGTTTGAAGTTGAGACTGACAACAGGATTGCTATCCCTGCTTTTTTCTGAGGTGCTGTGGCGTGTAGTATTACTTTCTATCCTTTGATTTTCAGCCTATGAATTTGAGTTAAGTGTATTTCTTCTATACAGCATATTGTTGGATTTTTTTCCTAATTCACTGTGCCAGTCTACTTCTTTTAATTGGTGAATTGAGTCTATTTACATTGATATTAGTAATTGGGATGTACTGACTTACACTCAACATGTTATTTACCTGCTGTTGCTTATTCCTTTTTCTCCTCTTTAATTCTTTGCCCTATTTATGGGGTTCCTTCTGTTCTTGTTCAGAGTTCTGATCATTTTCATCCTTCTCTAGAACATCTTTTAAGAGTCTGTGTAGGGTTGGCTTTTTCATCATGAAATTTTTCAGTTGTTCTTTGTCATGAAAGTATTTTACTTCTCCATCAAACCTGAATGAGAGTTTTGCAGAGTATAATACTCTAGGCTGGAATTAGTTTTTATACAAGACTTGAAGTACTCTGCTCCTTGCTCTTTTTCCCTTCATGATTTGTGAAAAATAAGTCTGTCGTTATTTTCATTTAAGTATGATGTGTTTCTTTTCTCTAGCGGCTTTCAATATACTGGTCTTGTGATGGATTTCTGGGATCTTGATTATTATGTTTCAGTGAGTTTTTAATTGGGTTGATGTTATTTAGAGTTCTGTATGCTTTAGTTACTGAATGTCAGATTGTTTCCCCATATTTGGGGAGCTTTCTGCTATTACTTCTGCTCATATTCTTTTTGTATCATTTGTATTGACTCCTTATTTCTCATGGATACCTATTAGCCTCATGTTGTTCATGTTTGCATTATCTTGCAGGTAATGGATTATTTTTCCCTGCATCGTAGTTGTAAGAGATGTTTTCTTACATTTTCACTAGTTGCAACAATGTCTTCAAGATCTGAAACTCTATCTTCCCTTTCAGTCAAATGGTTTTTCAAGCTTATGATTGAGATTTTAAATTCCTCTATATCTCTTTGACTCTGCTTCATGTGAGCTATTTCTTTCCTACATTGCTAATTCAAGGATTCAGTCATTAATTTGAAATCACACACCTGAAATCTCTGAAAGAAAAGCATTTGAAGTAAAGAAACAACTGCAGAAAGGTATAGAAGAAATCACATCATAAATAATTTCTGAAGTAAAAAATGTAGTGATAACTATAATCAAACAAGTACTAAGTCCTTCTAAAGAATACACTGATAAAAAAATAGAGCACAATATAAAAATGATGGAACCCCTAAATAAGCAATATAGGAAAGAAACAGAATGCATGAAACGGATTCAAAGTGATATACAGGAAATTAAAACCTCAATCACAAGCTGGCAAATCTGTTTGAGTAAAGTGAAAATAGACTTTCTGACCTTAAAGACACCATTGTGAAAAGTAAGCAAAGATCTCTTAAAAACAACTAGGATGCAGGAAAAAATAGTTCAACACCTGCAAGACGATGCAAAGATGAACAATGTGAGACTAATAGGCATCAATGAGAAGGAAGAAGTCAATACAAATGATATAAAAAGAATATGGGCAGAAGTAATAGCAGAAAACTTCCCAAATATGGGGCAACAATCTGACATTCAGGCAACTGAAGCATATAGAACTCCAAACAACATTAATACAATTAAAACTACTCCCAGACATATAATAATCAAGATTCCAGAAATTCAGCACAGGAACAGTATTTACTAAAAGCCACTAAAGAAAAGAAACAGATCACATTTAAAGGAAAACCCATCAGAATAACGGCAGATTTCTCTTCACAAACCATCAAGTCAAGAAGAACATGGACAAAGTACTTCAAGTCTTGCAAGAAAACAAATTCCAACCCAGACTGATATAACCTGCAAAACTCTGTTTCAAGTATAATGGAGAAGTAAAATACTTCCATGACAAAAGAATAACTAAAGAATTTAGTTGATTTCAAGGAAATAGCTGTAGCTCAGTCCCACAAGTGAAACGTGGCCACCACTAAGTGTCATGGTCATTATCCATGTTAACAACACACTAGAACTTTGTGTGATATCCTTCCCAAAACTGTCAGAAGTGATGGTCATTTATTTGTCATTCTATTATTTATCTTGTTTTATTCTTAGTACTTCTTTACTATCATGAAAACCTTTTCGTTGTTTTGAAACATTTAATTTTTAATTAATTAGTATTTAATTTTCTGAATACTGCTTAATCTTAATTTTTGTTTTAAGATTTATACTATATCTTTCAATTACAATTTATGTGAAAGACATCATATGATATCTTCTCCTAGTATTAGAAACTTTAGAAGTATACTTCCATTTTCTGTTGACATTATATTACTTCTTCCCTGTGTTTCATACATACATACACACACA